>JAKCPB010000947.1:0-194403 GCA_021442155.1 Cymbidium sinense
TAAACTCAAATAAACTAAATAAACTAAATAAACCTAAACCTACTTAAGTTAATTTTAAAAAAAACTTAAGGCTTGGTCAAACCCTAAACCAAAATAAAAATAAACTCTTGGTTCGTGAATTTAAAGATAAACCTAAACTAAAACTTGAACACTAAACCAACACAAACCCTGAAAAAAAAATAAATAAAAGTAAAACCCCAAGATAAACCCTAAAACTAACCCTAAACCCTAAACCCTTACACCTCAAACCCCCTAAACCTAAACCCTATATCATAAACCCTAAAAATCCCAAATCATAAAGCCTAAACACTAAACCCCAAACCCTAAACCCTCAACCTTAAACCTAAACCCTAACTCCTAAAACCCTAAAATCAGGCTAAATCAAGCCAAATACAAAACCCCAAAACCCTAAACCCCCCTCCTAAACCCTAAACCCTACCACTGACCTACCTAAACTAAAGCCTAAAAAGATAAAATAAACTTAAACTCAACTAAAAAATACCTAAACCAAACCTGGACTAAAAAATAAACTAAAATAAATAAACCTAAAATAAATAAACTAAACTAAATAAAATACAAATAAAGCTAAATCAAAATAAAGTATAACAAACTCAATAAACCTTAACCTGGTTTGCTTGTTTTAAAAAAATAGAAAATTTAAATAATTTAAAAAAAATCATAAAAAAAACCTTTACCCTAAACCCTAAAACTAACCGTAAACCCTATACTCTAAACCCAAAACCTACAACCTACAAACCTAAACCCTAAACCCTAAAATCTACAAACCCTAAACCCTAAACAACAAAACCTAAACCCTAAACCCTGAAAACCTAAAAACTTAAACCTAAACTAAATAAAACTTAAAAATAAAAGAAATAAAAAAATCTATACCTAAATAAAATAAATAAAACAACTAGCCTAAATAAAAAAAGAATAAAATTAAATTAAAACCTAAACCTAAAAATAAAATAAAATAAACTAAAATAAAATAAACAATAACTTAAACTGAACTAAAAAAATAAAATAAACCTAAGAATAAAAAACCTAAATAAAATAAAAACTAAACGTAAAATAAAAATAAAATTAATGTATAATAAACATAAAATAAAATAAAATAAATACTAAATATAAACCTAAACTTAAAAAAAATCCTAAAAATAAATAAAAAATAAAATCTAAACCCTAAACTAAATAAAAACATATACCTAAAATAAAAAATAAAATAAACCAAAACCTAAAGTAAAATAACCTAAACTAAAAAAAATAAAACTTAAACCTAAACCTAAAATAAACTAAACATGAACCAAAACCTAAAATAAATAAACTAAAAATAAACCTAAACCTAAACTAAAAAATAAAACCTAAATAAATAAAATAAAAAAGTAAAACCTAAACCTAAAAAAATAAAATATAAACCTAAACCTAAACCTAAAAATAAAAAAGAATATTTGAACTTGAAAAATAAAAGAAAAATAAAACACAACTAAAAAAATAAACTTATGCCTAAACCTAAACCTAAAAAAATAAACTAAAATAAAAACCTATACTAAAATAAATAAACCTAAAATAAATAAACTAAACTAAATTAAATTAAAAAATAAACATAAATAAAAATAAAAAATAAAATAAACTAAAATAAATAAAAAATAAACTAGATAAACCTAAACCTAGTCTAAATTTAAAAAAAAAACTTAATTTGACCCTAAACCCTAAACCCTAAAATAAATAAAAATCTAAACCTACTTGGTCTGCGATTTAAAATAAACCTAAAGTAAAACTTCAACAATAAACCTGGGCCACTAAACCCTAAAAAAATAAATAAAAACCTAAACCATACCATAAACCCAAACTCCTAAAACTAACCTAAACCCCCACCTAACCCTAAATCCTACACCCTAAACCACTAAACCCTATAGAAACTCTAAACTCATATCATAAACCACTAAATCATAAAGCCTAAACACTAAACCCAAACCCTAAACCATAAACCCTAAAAACCCTCACTAAACCCTAAACTCTCCCTAAATTCCACCTAATCACTGACCCTCTGGGCCCTGGGCCACTAAACCTTAAACCCTACACCTAAAAAACCTAAAAACCAAAACCTAAAAAATAAAATAAAACTTAAACTAAACTAAAAAATAAACCTAAATCTAAACCTAAGCCTAAATTAAGAAACCTAAACTAAATAAATAAACCTAAGATAAATAAAGTAAACTAAATTAAAATAAAAAATAAACCTAAATAAATAAAAAATAAAATAAACTAAATAAAATAAATAAACTAAATAAACATAAACTTGCCAGTTTGCTTAATTTTTGTTTTTTAAAAAAATTGAAACCTAAATCTTAAATCTACCCTAACCCTATACCCACCCTAAACCCTAATCCATAAATCCTAAACCACAGGCCCCACAAACTCTAAACTCCTCCCTAAAAAATCCTTAAACTAAAACCAACTCACACCTAAACCAACTATAAACTAACTAAATCCACAAATCTCTCCCAAAAATCCTAAACCACTACACCCCAACTACCCACTCCTAAACCCTTAGACCTACTCTTGACACTCCTACCACCCTAAACTCTAAAGCCTAGATACTAAACCCTAAACACTAAACCCTAAACCATAACTACAAACCCCTAAAACCCTAAATCCTAAAATACTAAACCCTAAACCTTAAACCTAAACCCCCAAACCCTAACCAAAAACATAAAACGGACATAAAATAAAATAAAATAAAACTCATTAAAACAAACCTAAACCTAAAAATAAAGATATAAATAAATAAAATAAAATAAAATAAATATAAAATAAAGATAAATAAAGGATAGTAAACTAAATAAACTAAACTTTAGTTTGCTTATTTTAAAAAAATGCTAAACCCTAAATCCTAAACCATAAATCCTAAACTAACCTAAACCCAAACCATAAATAAACCCTAAACCTGCAACTTCCTGACCACTAAACCCTAAATCCTAAACCCTAAACCATACACCATATAACCCTAAACCCACATACAATACTTCCTACTGGGCCACCCCAACTTAAACCTAAACCTCCAAACCCTAAGCTCACAGGCCATAAACCACTGACCCTAAACTAAACCCTAAACCTACTGACCCTAAACCTTAAACCTTAATCCTAAACCACAACTTAAAACCTAAACCTAAACTAAATAAACCTAAAAAATTAAAGATAAAAACCTAAAAATATATAAAAAAACTAAACCTAAACCTAAACCAAAATAAAAAAAATTAAAAGATAAACTAAATGAAATAACTAAAACAAGCTAAATTATAAATTAAAATAAACCTAAAAATAAAATACTTAAATAAAATAAAACTAAATAAAAAAATAAAATAAAATAAACTTAAAATAAAATAAAATAAAACTGAATAAGAACCTAACATAAAATAAAATCTAAACCTAAAATGTAAACCTAAAATAAAATGTTAAAATAAATAAAAAATAAATCCAAAACTTTAAACTAATAAAATACTAAACCTAAAATAAACAAAATAAAATAAAATAAACCTAAACTAAAATAAATAAAATCTAAACATAAACCTAAACTAAAAATAAAACCTAAAATAAATCTAAAATAAAAAGTTAAACCTAAAAAAATAAAATAAAACCATTAAAATAATCCTAAAATGAAAAAAATAAAACCTAAACCTAAAAAATAAAACAAAAATAAAAATAAATTAAAAAATAAACCTAAACCTAATCCCAAACATAAAAAATAATCTAAGATAAAAAACTAAACTAAAATAAATGAACTTAACTTAAATAAACTAAACTAAATAAAAATAAAAATAAATTTAAATAAAAATTAAATTAAAATAAACTAAAATAATTAAACGATAAATTAAATAAATAAAAACCTACTAGTTTTCCTAATTAAAAAAAAAAACTCTAACCCTAAATCCTGAAATACTAAACTCTAAACCCTGAATCTTAAACCCTAAATCCTAAACCCTAAAACCCTAAACCCTAAACCCTAAAACTTACAACCATAAACCCTAAACAAACCCTAAACCAGAACCATAAACCCTAAACCTTAAAACTTGGCTAAAAAAATAAAACATAAAAATAAAATTAATATAAAACCTAAACCTAAATAAAATAAAATAAAATAAAACATAAACTAATAAACCTAAAAATAAAATAACATAAAATAAAACTAAACAAAATAAAATAAATAAAAACATAAACTAAACTAAAAAAGAAAATAAACCTAAAAATAAAAAACCTTAATAAAATCAAACTTAAATGTAAACTAAAATTAAATAAATGTAAAATAAATTTAACTAAATACTAAATAAAAACCTAAACCTAAAAAAAAACCTAAAAATAAATAAAAAATAAAACTTAAACCCTAAACTAAAAAATAACCTAAACCTAAAATAAACAAAATAAATAAACCTAAACTAAATCTACCTAAAATAAACTAAAGCTAAACCCTAAACTAAATAAAATAAAAGAAGCTAAAAAGTAACCTAAACCTAAACTAAAAAATAAAACCTAAAAATAAACCTAAAAGAAAAAGCCAAGACCTAAACCTAAAAAAATGAAATAAAAACCTAAGCATTAACCTAAAAAAAAATCCTAAACTAAAAAAATAAATAAAAATAAAACTAAACTAGAAATGAACATAAACCTAATCCAAAACCTAAAAAAATAAACTAAAATAAAAAACATAAACTAAAATAATTGATCTTAAATTAAATAAACTAAACTAATAAAAATAAAAGTAACCCTAAATAAAATTAAAATTAAAATAAACTAAAATAAATAAAAAATAAAATAAGTAAACATAAACTACTAATTTGCTAAATTTAAAGAAAATAATATTAAACCCAAATGCTAAACCCTAAACCAAAACCTAAACCACTAGCCTAACTAAACATAAACCCTAAACCCAGACCCTAAACCCTAAACCTCAACCCTAAACCACAACTACCATAAACCTAAGCTAAACTAAACCAAAACTAAATAAAACCTAAAAATAAAATTAATAAAAAATCCTAAACTGAAATAAAATAAAATAAAATAAAAATCTAAATAAAAACCTAAACCTAAACATAAACCTAAAGCTAAAAACAAAATAAAATAAAACTAAAAACTAAAGCAAAATAAATAAAAACTTAAATTAAACTAAAAAAAGAAAATAAACCTAAAATAAAACCTTAATAAAATCAAACCAAATGTAAAATAAAAAATAAAATAAAAGTAAAATAAAAGAAAATAAAAAAACTAAATAAAATCTAAACCTAAAAAAGTAAACCAAAAAAATAAAACCTAAAATAAACCTAAACCTAAACAAAAAAAACCCTAAAATAAACTAAACCTAAACTAAACTAAATAAAATAAAATAAATTAAACATAAACTAAACCTAAACTAAAAATTAAACCTATAAATAAACCTAAAATAAACTAAAAAAAATAAAATAAAAAACTGACTAAATAAAACTAAACCCTAAACTAATAATAAAAATAAAACCTAAAATTAAAATAAAAATTAAACTAAAAATAAACATAAATTCATAAACATAAAAATAAACTAAAATAAAATTCTAAATTAAAATAAATAAACATGAAATAAAATAAACTAAATAAATTAAAAATCAACTAAATAAAATTTAAAATAAATAAAATAAGTTTACTTAAACTACCAGGTTTACTTAATATAAAAGCCTAAACCTAAACTCAAATAAACCACAAACCCTAAACCTAAAAATAATGATAAACCCTAAACCCTAAACCCCAAACCCTAAATCTTAAATCTACTAACTAAACCCTGACCTAAGCAACCTAAACTTTAACCACTAATAAAGCTAAAACCCTAAACCCAAACCTAACAAAACAATACTAAACAAATAATTATAATAAATCTAATAATTAACTAATAACAAATAATAAAACCTAACTAAACTCATAAAATTAAATAAATAAATAATTATTAAATTAACAATAAAAAAAACTAATAATAAAATTAATAATAATAATACTTAAAACCAAATAAACTAAATAAAACCATAAAACACTAATAAATAAACTAAATAACAAATAAAATAATTAATAATAATAATAATAATAATTAATAAAACTAACTAAACTAATAATAGTAATAATAATAATAATAATAATAATAATAATAATAATCTTATTATAACTAATAAATAATAAAACTAATAATTAACTAACTAATAATAAAACTAAAACTAACTCAAATAAATAAATAATAATAAAACTACTAATAAAACCTAAAATTAAACTAATAAAAAATAAAAAATAATAATAATAAAATAAAACCAAATAAACTAACTAAAACCATAAAACCCAATAAATAAATAAAACTAACTAATAAAATAATGGTAGTAAGTAGTAGTAATAATAATAATATAATAATAATAATAATAAAATAATAATATAATAAAACTAATAAAAACTAATAATAATAATAATAATAATAATAAAAATAAATTAAAATTAAAATTAATAATAATAATAATAATAATAATAATAATATTAATAATAATAATAAAATAATAAATAATAAAACTAAAAACTAAACTAAAATCCAAAAAAACTAATAAAAATAAACTAAAGTAATAATAACTAATAAACTAAAAAGTAATTAAACCTAAGCAATAGCTAAACTCAAAACCTAACTGAAACTAATAAACCCCACCTAAACTAAAACTATATAAAAACTAAAAAGTACAACTAAACTAAAAAACAATAAACCACAATAACCCCAATAAACCTAAAAATACACTAAACCTAAAACCAAATAAACCCAAAACAAAAAACAAATAAATAAAGTAATAATAATAATAATAATAATAAAGTAAACTAATAAACCTAAACCTAAATAAACTAATAACTAACAAGTAAACATAATAAAACAAAAATTAATAATAATAGTTAAACTAAACTAATTAAACCCTAAACCTAAAAATAAAATAGAATAAAAAATAAAAATTAAACTTAAATAAAATAAATAAAAACCTAAACTAAACTAAAAAATAAAATAAACCAAAAAAATGTAAATAAAATAAAACCCAAATGTAAAATAAAAATAAAATAAAATAAAAACCTACACCTAAAAAATAAACCTAAAAATAAATAAAGAATAAAACCTAAATCCTAAACTAAAAAAAAACTAAAACCTAAAATAAACAAAATAAAATAAACCTAAACCTAAACTAAACTAAATTAAACTAAAATAAATTAAACCTAAACCTAAACTTAAAATAAACTAAACCAAAACCCTAAACTAAATAAATTAAAATAAACTAAAAATTAACCTAAACATAAATAAATAAAAAATAAAACCTAAACATAAACCTACAATAAAAACCTAAAACCTAAACCTAAAAAAATAAAATAAAAAGTAAACCTAAACCTAAAAATAAAAAATAAAACCTAAACCTAAGAAATAAAAAAATAAAACTAAACTAAAAAATAAACCTAAACTTAAACCTAAACCTAAAAAAAACTAAAATGAAAATCTTAAATCAAAATAAAAAATAAAATAGGCTGGAATAAATAGAAAAATAAACAAAATAAACATAAACCTAACAGTTTACTTAATTTTAAAAAATAAAAAAATAAAAATAAAAATAATAAACAAAACCGTAATCGTAAACCCTAAACCCTAAAGCTAACCCTAAACCATAAACTCTAAACCCTAAACCTGCAACCCAAACCCTAAAACCCAAAATCCTAAACCCTAAACCCTAAACCCTAAACTAACCCTAAACCCTAAAACGTAATCCCAAAACCCTAAACCCTAATCCCTAAACTAACCCGAAACCATATACCCTAAATAGTAAAAAATCTAAACCCTAAAGCCTAAACCCTAAACCATAAACCCTAAACCTTAAACTAACCCTAAACCCTAAGATAACCCTAAACCCTAAACCCTTAACCCTAAAAACCCTAAACCCTAAAGCACTAAATCAGATACCCTAAACCCTAAACCCTAACCCCTAAACCCTAACCTCTCTAAAATCAAAACCTAAACCTAAAACTTAAAACTAAACTTAAACCCTAAAAACCTAAACCTAAAAACCTAAACCTAAACTTAAACTAAACTAAACATTAAAATAAAAAAATAAAAAAACTTAAACCTAAATAAAATAAAAATATAAAATAAAATAAAACCTAAAATAAAATGTAAACATAAACCTAAAAATAAAATAAAATAAACTAATAAAATTAAACTAAAATAAAATAAGAAAAAACTAAAACTAAACTAAAAATATAAAATAAACCTAAGAATAAGAAACCTAAGTAAAATAAAATCTAATCATAAAATAAAAAAATAAACCTAAAATAAACCTAAAATAAAATAAAATAAAAATTAAATAAAAACCTAAACCAAAAAGTAGAGCTAAAAATAAAACTTTAAAATAAGTAAAAAATAAAACCTAAACCCTAAACAAAAAATACCTCAACCTAAAATAAAAATAAAATAAATAAAATAAAAAAAACCTAAACCTAAACTAAAAATAACTAAACCAAAAATAAATCAAACCTAAACCTAAACCTAAAATAAATTAAACCTAAACCTTAAACTAAATAAAATAAAATAAACTAAAATAAACCTACACCTAAACAAAAAATAAAACTTAAAAAGTAACCTAAAATAAAAAGCTAAAACTTAAACCAGAAAAAATAAAATAAAAAACTAAACCTAAACTTAAAAATAAAAAATAATACCTAAATGAAAAATATAAAATAAAAATAAAACTCAATTAAAAAATAAATATAAACCCAAAAAAATAAACTAAAATAAATAAATAAGACTAAATAAAAAATTAAACATAAATAAACATAAAAAATAAAATAAACTAAAATAAATAAACTTAAACCTACTGGTTTACTTAATTAAAAACCATAAACCCTAAGCTAACCCTAAACCCTAAACCCTAAACCATAAAAACCCTAAACCCTAAAGACTAAATGCGACACCCTAAACCCTAAACCCTAACCCCTTAATCCTAACCCTAAACCCTAACCCTAAACCCTAAACCCTAAACCCTAAACCCTAAACCCTAAAAACCTAGAAACCTAAACCTAAACTAAATAAAACCTAAAAATAAAATATATAATGAAACCTAAATGTAAATAAAATAAAAATAAAAACCTAAACTAAAACATAAACCAAAACCTAAAAATAAAATAAAATAAACTAATAAAAATAAAATCCTAAATAAAATAAAAACTATAGGTAAAAATAAATAAAGTAAACTTAGAATAAAACAAATTATTTACCAAATAAAATCCTAAACGTAAAAAATAAACCTAATAATAAAACCTAAAATTAAATAAAAAATAAAACCTAAACCCTAAACTAAAAAAACCAAAACCTAAAATATAAATAAAATAAATAAAATAAAATAAACTTAAACCTAAACTAAATAAACTAAACAAAAATAAATAAAACCTAAACCTAAACTAAGTGAAATAAAATAAACTAAAAATAAAATTAAACCTAAACCAAACAAATAAAACTTAAAAATAAACTTAAAATAAAAACTTAAACGAAACCTAAAAAAAAAAACCTAAACCTTAACCTAAAATAAAAAATAAAACCTAAACCTAAAAAAATAAAATAAAAATAAAACTCAACTAAAAACTAAATCTAAACCTAAACATAAACCTAAAAAAATAAACTAAAATAAAATACCTAAACAAAAACCTAAAATAAGTAAACTAAACTAAATAAAAATAAAAAATAAAATAAACAAAAATTAAAAAATAAACTAAATAAACCCTAAACACTAGACCCTAAACCCTAAACACTAAATTCTAAACCCTAAACCCTAAACCCTAAACCCTAAACCCTAAATGTACAACTGTTAAACCCTAAACCCCAAAATGCCCTAAACCCTAAACCCTAAATCTAACCATAAAACCTAACCTTAAACCCCAAGCCCTAAACTCTAAAACCCTAAATCCTAAACCCTAAACCCTAAGCCCAAAATCCCTAAACCTTAAATGCTATGCCCTAAACCCTAAACCCTAAACCCTAAACCCTAAACCCTAAACCCTAAACTCTAAGCCCTAAACCCTAAATCCTAAACCCTAAACTCTAAAAACCTAAACCTAAAATAAATAAAACTAAAAAATAAAATAAAAAACTAAACCTAAATAATATAAAAAATAAAATAAAATAAAATCCTAAATAAAAACCTAAACCTAAACCTCTACTTAAACCTAAAAATAAAATAAAATAAAAAAATAAATACTAAACCAAAATAAATTAAATAAAAACCTAAACTAAACTAAAAAATAAAATAAAGCTAAAAATAAAAAACTTAAATAAACTAAAACTCAAATGTAAAATATAAATAAAATAAACCTAAAATAAAGCAAAATAAATTCTAAATAAAAACCTAAACCTAAAAAATAAACCTAAAAATAAAACCTAAAATAAATAAAAAATAAAACCTAAACCCTAAATAAAAAAAAAACTTTAACATAAAATAAACAAAATATAATCAACCTAAATGTAAACTAAAATAAATAAAACCTAAACCTGAACCTAAAATAAACTAAACCTAAACTGAAAACCCAAAACTCTAAGCTAACCCTAAACCATAAACCCTAAATCATAAACCCTAAACCATAAAAACCTTAAACCCTAAAGCCTTAGCACTAAACCCTAAACCCTAAACCCAAAACCCGAACCCTAAACCATAAACCTTAAAACCATAAACCCTAAAACCCTAAACCCTAAACCCTAAACCCTAAACCTAAAAACCTAAACCTAAACTAAATAAAACTTGAAAATATAAAACATATTAAAACCTAAACCTAAATATAATAAAAGAATAAAATAAAATAAAAACCTAAACTAAAACCTAAACCTAAACCCAAAATTAAATAAAATATAATAATAAAAATAAACTAAAATAAAATGAATAAAAACTTAAACTAAACTAAAAAATAAACTCAACCTAAGAATAAAAAACCTAAATAAAATTAAAACTATACGTAAAATAGAAATAAAATAAACTAAAACTCAAATAAAATAAAAAACTAAATAAAAACCTAAACCTAAAAATAAAACCTAAAAATAAATAATAAATAAAACCTAAACCATAAACTAAAAAAACTTAAACATAAAATAAAAATAAAATAAACAAAATAAAATAAACCTAAAACTAAACTAAAATAAACTAAACATAAATAAATAATACCTAAACCTAATCCTAAAATAAACTAAGCCTTAACCTAAACCTAAACTAAATGAAATAAAATAAATTAAAAGAAACTTAATTCTAAAATAAAATAAATAAAACCAAAAAATAAACCTAAAATAAAAACCTAAAACCTAAACCTAAAAATATAAATAAAAACCTAAACTTAAAAATAAACAATAAAACCTAAACGTAAAAAATAAAAAAAAATAAAACTAAACTAAAAAAATAAACATAAACCTAAACCTAAGCCTAAAAAATAAAATAAAATAAAAATAATAAAACCCTAAACCTGAAACTTTAAATAGTAACCCTAACCCTAAACCCCAAACTAACCATAAACCATAAACCCAAAATCCTAAAAACCCTAGACCCTAAAGCCTAAACCATAAACCTTAAACTAGCCTGTAACCCTAAGTTATCCCAAAACTGTAAACCCTAAACCCTAAATCCTCAAAACCCTCAACCCTAAAGCCTAAACACTAAACCTGAACCCTAAATCTTAAACCGTAAAACATAAACCCTAAAACGATGAACTCCAAACTAAAACCCAATTGTAAAATAAAAACAAAACAAACATAAAATAAAAACTTAAACTTAAAAAATAAACCTAAAATTAAAACCTAAAATAAATAAAAAATAAAACCTAAACCCAAAACAAAAAAAAAACCTAAAACTAAAATAAACAAAATAAAATCAACCTAAACCTAAACTATAATAAATAAAACCTAAACATAAAGCTAAAATAAATTAAACCTAAACTAAAAACCTGAAACACTAAGCTAACCCTAAACCCTAAACCATTAAAACCTTAATCCCTAAAGCCTAAACACTAAACCCTAAACCCTAAACCCTAAACCATAAATCCTAAAACCCTAAACCCTAAACCCTAAACCCTAAACCCTAAACCCTAAACCCTAAAGACCTAAAACCTAAACCAAACTATATAAAACCTAAAAATAAAATACATAACAAAACCTAAACCTAAATAAAATACATAACAAAACCTAAACCTAAATAAAATAAGAGAATAAAATAAAATAAAACCTAAACTAAAACCTAAACCTAAACCTAAAAATAAAATAAAATAAAATTATAAAAGTAAACTAAAACAAAATAAATAAAAACCTAAACTAAACTAAAAAAATAAACTCAACCTAAGAATAAAAAACCTGAATAAAATAAAACTAAATGTAAAATAAAAAATAAAATAAACTTAAAAATAAAATAAAACTAAATAAAAAACCTAAACCTAAAAATAAAACATAAAAATAAATAAAAAATAAAACCTAAACCCTAAACTAAAAAAAAACTTAAACATAAAATAAAAATAAAATAAACAAAATCAAATAAACCTAAAACCAAACTAAAATAAGCTAAAAAATATAAATAAAACTTAAATCTAATCCTAAAAAAACTAAACCTAAACCAAAACTAAATGAAAAAAAAATAAACTAAAAATAAACCTAAACCTAAAAAATTAAATAATAACCTAAACCATAACTTCTAAATAAAAAATTAAACCTAAACCTAAAAAGTAAAATAAAAATAAAACTAAACTAAAAAATTGACATAAACCTAAACCTAAACCTTAAAAATAAACATAAAAAAAAAAACCTAAACTAATATAAAATAAACATAAAATAAATACATTAAACAATAAAATAAAATAAACTAAAAAAAATATAAATAAACTTAATAAACTAAATAAACTAAATAATAAAAAACCCTAAACTAAACCTAACCCTAAATACTAAAAAATAAACTCTAAACCCTAAAACTAACCCTAAACCCTAAACCTAACCCTAACCCTAAACCTAAACCCTAAACCTAAAACCCTAAAACACTAAAACTTAATCCCTAACCCCTAAGCCCTAAACCCTAAACCCTAAATACTAAACCCTAAACCCTAAACCTTAAACTAACCCTAAACCCTAAACCCTAAACCCTAAACCCTAAATAAACCTAAACTTAACTAAATTAACCCTAAAAAAAAATAAAATAAAAAAAAATAAAATTAAAAAACCAAAATAAAAAACAAAAAAAATTTAAAAAAAATAAAAAAATAATAAAAATAATAAAAATAAAAAATAAAAAGCACTAAATTAACCCTAAACCCTAAAAACCCTAAACCCTACATCCTAAACCATAAACCTAAACCTTAATCTAATCTTAAACCCTAAGCTAACCCTAAACCCTAAACCATAAAACCAAAATGCCAAACCCTTAACCTGAAACCCTAAACCCTAAACCCTAAAACCTTAAACCCTAAAACCCTAAACTCTAAACACTAAACCATAAACCCTAAACTCTAATCCCTAAAAATTAAACCCTATAAACCTAAAAACCTAAACCTAAACTAAATAAAACCTAAAAATAAAATAAATAAAAAAACCAAAACTTAAATAAGAAAACATAAACTTAAAATAAACTAAATAAAAATAAAAAATAAACCTAAATAAAATAAATAAAAAATAAACTAATTAAACTAAAAACATAAACTTTTAATTTAAAAAAGACAAACCTAAACACTAAACCCTAAACCCTAAATTCTAAACCCTAACTAAACCCTAAACTAACCTAAACCCTAAGTTTAAACTTACAACCTAAACATAAACACTAAACCTAAACCTAAACCTAATAATAAACCCTAAACCTCAAAACCCTAAACCCTAAACCTAAACCTAAATCAAAATAGTAACCTAACCCTAAACCTAAACTAACCTAAACCATGCACCCAAAACCTAAAACCTTAAACCATAAAACCTAAACCCTAAACCCTAAACTAACCTAACCCTAAAACCCTAAACACTAAACCCTAAACCCTAACCCTAAAACCAAACCTAAAGCCTAAACACTAAACCCTAAACCCTAAACCCACATAAACCTATACCTAATCCTAAAAGTAAAAACTAAACTAAAATAAAATAAATAAAAACATAAACTAAACTAAAAAAAATAAAAAAACATAAATAAAATAAAAATTAAACCTAAAATAAAAAATTAAATAAAAATTAAATAAAAAGAAGAACCAAAAAATAAACCAAAAAATAAAACCTAAAAATAAATAAAAAATAAAACCTAAACCCTAAACTAAAAAAACTTAAACTTAAAATAAAAATAAAATAAACTAAAACCTAAACTAAAATAAACTAAACTAAAATAAATAAAACATAAACCTAAAATAAACTAAACCAAAACCAAACTAAATAAAATAAAATAAAATAAAAATAAACCTAAACCTAAACCTAAAAAAATAAACCCAAAAATAAAAAAAAACTAAACCTAAACCCAAAAAAATAAAATAAAAAACCTAAACCTAAACCTAAAAATAAAACTAAAACCTAAACATAAATAAAAAAAATAAAAATATAACTAAATTAAAAAATAAACTAAAATAAATAAACCTAAAATCAATAAACTAAATTAAATAAAAAAAATAAACCTAAATAAAAATAAAAAATAAATAAAAATTAAACTAAACTAGAAAATAAACCTAAACCTAAACCTAAACAATAACAATAACAACAACAACAACAACAACAACAACAACAACAATAAGAAGAAGAAGCCTTTATCCCACTATGGGTAAACATGAATCCTTCTCTCCATTGTATCATATTATTCAAATTCTCATTTAATTCAAGTATACTAAGGTCATTTTAAACATCTTAACAAAGTCTTTTAGGTCTACCACTACCTTTCTTAACATAAGGCAAATCTAATGCATCTACTCCTAACCAAAACCTAACAACTCTAATCTTATCTACACTGAGCTACTCCAACTTTTTCCTAAACATACTTTTGCATTTTATCTCTAAGAGTAAAGCTCATCCACCTAAGCATCCTCATCTCTAACTTAACTTAGTCTTATGCTATTGGCCAACATTCGACCATAAGTCATTGTAGGTCTTACCACCATCTTATAAAATTTTCAAGTTTAACTTTTCTATCACAAAATGCATTCCTACTTCAACCATCCAACTTGAATTCTACTAATAACATCTCCATCTATTTCACCATCATTTTGAACAAGAGCCTAAATATCTAATCACTCTTATTAATGACTTATTCACCTAATGTCACAACACTACCACTAGAACTTCTACAACTAAAATCACACTTTGTATATTTAGTTTTAGATCTACTTAAATAAAAAAATTTAGACTCTAATGTTGACCTCCATAATTCAAGTTTCTCTTGGACTCCTTCTCTGGTCTTATCAACAAGAAGAATGTCATCAGCATAAAGCATACACCAAGGTACATCTTTCTATAAGTTCCTAGTAAGAACATCCATAACTAAAGCAAAAAAGATAAGGCCTTAAAGCTGATCCTTGATGTAATCCAACTAAAATAGGAAAATATTTTGTCAATCCTCCTCAAAGTAAATGCAAAGATATATCCTAATGATTTGAATATAACCAATATTAACTCCTTTCTGTTTCTAGAACTCTCCAAAGAACATCTCTTGAAACTTTATCATAAGCTTTCCCTAAATCAATAAATATCATATGTAGATCCTCCATATTTTCTATATATCAAACCTCTTAACAAATGTAACCATCCATAGTAGATCTAACCAGCATGAAACCAAATTGAAGAGAAACTTTTGTATCACATCATAACCTATGCTCAATTACTCTCTCCCATAATTTTAATGTATGACACATTAACTTAATTCCTCTATAATTTGCACTCTTGTGCATCACCTTTATTCTTAAATATAGGAACCAACAAACACTTTCTCCACTCATCTAGAATCATTTTAGTCTTTAAAATAACATTAAAAAATATTTGTAAGCCAAGAAATTCCTTGATCTCCTAAACATTTCCACACTTCTTGGAATATCATCGTCCTCCTTTTTCCACATTTAATTTTCTTTAAAGCTTCTAACTTCATATTTACTAATAATGATGATAAAATAAAATTCTCTATTTTTGTTTAGGATATTAAGGTTGCTAAAATCAATCGTACTTTCAGATCCTTCATTGAAAAGTTTATCAAAATACTTCATCCACCTATTTTCAATATCCTTTTCTAAGAAAAACACTTTATTATTTTCATCCTTAATACACCTCACTTGAACTAGGTCTTTACTTCTCCTATCACTTTGGTTGGCTGACTTATACATACATCTTTCACCTTCTTTGGTATCTAATCTATCATATAAATCATGAAAAGCTAAATTTTTTGCATCATATATTACTTTCTTAGAATCTCTACAGGCCACTTTATATCTTTCCCAATTCTCCAAGTTTTTACATCTAAACCAAGTTTTATAACAATGGTTCTTATTTCTTATCTTTTCTTGCACACTCTAACTCCACCACCAACTATTTTTATTAAAAGAAGCTTTTCTTTTTGATTCTCCAAGCACATTTTTAGCAACTTGCTTAATTTCACATGTTACTTTTTCCCACATAACATTAACTTCCTTATGACTATCCCAAATTCTAAGCTCTTGTAGCTTACTCTTAAAAATAATTTTATTTGTGTTCTTTAAGTGTCCCCATCTAATCCTAAACCTAAACCTAAAAAATAAACTAAAATAAATAAACCTAAAATAAATAAACTAAACTAAATAAAACTAAAAATAAACCTAAATAAAATAAAAAATAAAATAAAAAATAAAATAAACTAAAGTAAATAAAAAATAAACTAAATAAACCAAAACCTACCAATTTACTTAATTTTAAAAAATAATAATATAATAAAAACAAATAAAAAAACCCAACCCCTAAACCCTAAACCCTCAACCCTAAAACCCTAAACCCTAAACCCTAAACCATAAACCCTAAAATGCAAATCTCCAAACCTTAAACCCTAAACCACAAACCCTAAAACCTACAACCCTATACCCTAAACCCTAAACCCCAAACCCTAAACCCTAAACCCTAAACCCTAAACCCTAAACCCTAAAACAAACCTAAACTAAAAAAACATAAAATAAATAACAACACCTAAACCTAAATAAAAATATAATATAATAAACCTAAACTAAAACCTAAACCTAAACATAAACATAAAAATAAAATAAATAAATAAATAATAATAATAAAATAAAATAAAATAAATAAAAAGCAAAACTAAACTAAAATAAATAAAATAAACCTAAAAATAAGAAACCTAAACAAAATAAAAACTAAACATAAAATAAAAATAATGTAAACCAAAAATAAAATAAAATAAAAACTAAATAAAAACTGAAACCTAAAAATGAAGAAATAATAAAACCTAAACCCTAAACTAAAAAAAACCTAAACCTAAAATAATCCAAATAAAATAAACATAAACCTAAACTAAAATAAGTAAAACCTAAACCTAAACCTAAAATAATGTAAACCTAAACCCTTAACTAAATAAAATAAAATAAACTTAAAATAAACCTAAACCTAAACTAAAAATAAAAAGTTTAAAATAAACCTAAAATAAAAACATAAAACCTAAATGTAAAAAAATTAAATAAAAACCTAAATCTAAACCTATGAATATATAAAACCTAAACCTAAACCTAAAAAATATACTAAAATAAAAAACCTAAACGAAATTAAGTAAACTTAAAATAAATAAATAAAACTAAATTAAAAATAAGAAAAAAAAGCCTACATAAAAATAAAAAATAAAAAATAAAATAAACAAAAATATATAAAAAATAATCTAAACAAATAAAACCTATAATTTGCTTTAAAAGAATACCCTAAGAAAACCCAAATCCTAAACCCTAAATCCTAAACACAAACCTTAAACCCTAAACTTTAAAACTAACCCTAAACCCTAAACCTATAACCCTAAACCCTACACCTTAAAAAACCCTAAACTCAAAACCTTAAATCCTAAACCCTAAACCCTAAACTAACCCTAAACCCCAAACCCTAAACCCTAAACCCTAAAACCCTAAATCATAAAAATTAAAACCCTGAACACTAAAGCTTAAACCCAAAACCCTAAAACCTAAACCCTAAACCCTAACCCTAAACCCTAAACCCTAAAAACTCTAAACCCTAAAGCCTAAACACCAAACCCTAAACCCTAAACCCAAAACCCTAAACCCTAACCATAAACCCTAAACCATAAAATTTAAAAGCTTAAACCCTAAACCCTAAACCCTAAACACTGAAAATCTAAAAACCTAAACCTAAACTAAATAAAACCTAAAAATAAAATAAAAAAATCTAAACCTAAATAAAATTTAAAATATATATATATATATAATAAAAATCTAAATTAAAACCTGAACCTAAAAATAAAATAAAATAAATTAATAAAACTAAACTAAAATAAAATAAATAAATACATAAACTAAACTAAAAGATAAAATGAACTTAAGAATAAAAGACCTAAATAAAATTAAAACTAAACATTAAATAAAAATAGAGTAAACCTAAAATAAAATAAAATAATAACTAAATAAAACCTAAATCTAAAAAATATACCATAAAAAAAAACCTAAAATATAAAAATAAACCTAAACTAAAAAAAAAACTAAACCTATAATAAAATAAATTAAACCTAAACTAAAATAAGTAAAACCTAAACCTAAACTTAAACCTAAACCTAAACTAAATAAAATAAAATAAACTAAAAATAAACCTAAACCAAAATAAAAAATAAAACCTGAAAATAAACCTAAAATAAAATCTAAACCTAAACATAAAAAAAATAAAATAAAACCTAAACCTAAACCTAAAAAAAAATAAAAAAAACTAAACCTAAAATAAACTAAAAAAAAAACTAACTACAAAATAAAATAAACCTAAACTAAAAAATTTAAAATAAACTAAAATAAAAAACCTAAACTAAAATAAATAAACCTAAAAAAATAAACAAAACTAAATAAAACAAAAAATAAACCTAAGTAAAAATAATAATCAAATTAAATTAAAATAAGTAAAAAATAAACTAAATTAACCTAAACCTATCAGTTTACTTAAATAAAAAAAACCATAAACCCTAAACCCTAAACCTACAACCCTAAACCATAAACCCTAAAAAACCCTAAACCCTAAACTCTAAACCCTAACCCTAAACCCTAAACCATAAACCCTAAACCCTAACCCTAAACCCTAAACCCTAAACCCCAAAACCCAAACCTAACCTAAATAAACTAAATAAATTAAAAAATAAACTAAACTCTAAACCAAATAAACCTAAACCTAATCCCTAAGAATGGGAACTTGATGAAAGAACATCATCATCCATCTACAAGATCTAAAAATAAATAATGGTTAATGGTGGTAATATAAAAATATACTAAAATAAGAATGAACTATGGAATTGTGTCATTATAAAAGATGGTTCTACTTATCTGGGTTTTGATTTGCTCTATCTCATTTTTATATATCGCTATGTCTTAAATAAAAACTAATTACTAAAAATCAAAAGAAGAAATCTTGAATCTAAATTTGTTCCTTATTAAACCTTAAACCCTAAACACTAAACCTCATGAATCTTAGACCTAAACCCTAAAACCCTAAACCCTAAACCCTAAAACCTAAAACCCTAAACCCTACACTAAATCCTAAACCAAAACCCTAAACCAAAACCCTAAAACCCTAATTCTAAACCCAAACCTAAACCCTAAACCCTAAATACTAAATAACTAAACCCTAAAATCCTAAACCTCAACTATCCATAAACCCTAAACTAAAAAAAAAAGCTAAAAACCTAAACCTAAACTAAATAAAACCTAAAAATAAAATAAATTAAAATATATAAACAAATAATATAAAAAAATAAAATAAAAACATAAACCTAACCCTAAATCTAAAAAATGTAAAATAAACTAAAAAAAATAAAAAACTTAAATAAACTAAAAACTAAACCTAAAATAAAGATAAACCTAAATTAAAATAAAATAAAACTAAATAAAATCTAAACCTAAAAATTAACCTAAAAATAAATAAACAATAAAACCTAAACCCTAAACTAAAAAAGAAAACCTAAACCTAAAATAAAAATAAAATAAACCAAAACCTAAACTAAAATAAACTAAACTAATATAAATAAATACTAAACTTAAACTTAAAAATAAACTAAACCTAAACCTAAACCTAAACCCTAAATAAAATAAATAAGCTAAAAATAAACCTCAACGTAAACTAAAAAGTAAAACCAATAAATTAAACCTAAAATAAAAAAACCTAAAACCCAAAACTAAAATAAAATAAAAATAAACTACTAAAATAAACTTAAACCTAAACTAAACCTAAAAAAAAACTAAAATAAAAAAACTAAACAAAAAAATAAATAAACTATCTACAATAATAACACCAAGCCTTTATCCACTCCTAATATACATCCTTCATCTCCATTGTGTCCTATTACTGTAGTTATCACTAATTCAAGTATGCTAAGGTCATTTTTTTTTATATCTTAACCATGTCTTTTAGGTCTACATATACCTTTCTTAACATAAGTAAATCAAATGCATCTACTCTCCTAATTGTCATTGACACTTTATAAACCATTTAAACCACCTCTAATTTTATCTACCATTGAGCTACCTAACTTTTCTCCCAAATATTCAAATTTCTCATTTTATCTCTAAGAGTAAAGCCACTCATCCACTGAAATACTATCTCTAAGCTTAACTTAAATGCTTATAAACATTTTGCACCATAATTCACCCTTACCACCATCTTATAAAATTTTCCCTTAAGTTTAAGTGGTACTTTTCTATCACAATAAAAACCAACATTCCTAACTTCAACCATTCAACTTGAATTCTACTAAATAACTCCATCTATTTCACCACCATTTTGAGTAATATAGCCTAAATATCTAATCACTACTTTTAATGACTTGTTCACCTAATGTCACAACACTACCACTATAACTTCAACAACTAAAATTACACTAATAAATAAACTAAACTAAATAAAAATAAAATGAACCTAAATAAAAAAATAAAAAATAAAAAATAAATAAAAAAATATACTAAATAAACATAAACCCAACCTACTTAATTTAAAAAAATAATAAAAAAATAACAAAAACTAATCAACTAATAAAAATAACTAACTTATAATAATAAAAAACTAAATAAATAACTACTTAAAAACTAATAATAAACTAAATAATTAATAATAACTAATAAAAACTAACTAAAAACTAAAACCAAATAAACTAAAAAAATAAGATTATACACTAAACTAATAATAACACTAAAAAACCTTTATATACTAAAAAATAAAATATTACACTACTATATACTATAAACTATAAAAATACATAAATAATAAATATAATAACTAAATATATAAACATTATCAGTATAAACCATACTATACACTATATAAACTAAAATAAACTAAAAAATTAACTATGTCTACTAAAAGTATAATATATAATATAAGTAGTGTAATTTAGTATAAAGTGTATAGTGTATATAATACATATATTAAAAGTGTAAACTACATGATTATAGTGTAAATATAAAATTATATAGTAAATAGTAAGTAATTTAGTACTTAGTAGCATATATATAGTATAGTTGTGTAGGTTTATACAATACTAAATAATATACATAAATACAAATAAATACTAACCTACATATAATATAAAAAATAAATAATATACATTATAACAACACACTAATTCAACTTGTAATAATAACTAAATAATCTAATAAACTAAAAAACTAACAAAACTAATAATAAAAATAACTAACTAATAATAATAAAAACTAAATAAATAACTACCTAAAACTAATAATAAACTAAATAACTAATAATAACTAATAAAACTAACTAACTAAAACTACTAACTAAATAAACTAATTATAACACATAAAAAAATCATTATTTTTAAGAGATTGTTGAATTAAATGAACATATAATAACATAAGATATTATTTAAAAAATCAACTCCCTTTAATTAATTAATATCTCCAAAAAAATATTTCAAAAACTAAATATGTTTTTGTACCATATATAATATCATATATGCAACCCTATACCCTAAAGTCTAAAATTAAGCCAAAACCATAAACCCTAAACCCAAAACACTAAATCCTAAAACCTACAACCATAAACTCTAAACCCTAAACCCCAAACCCTAAACATTAAACCCTAAACCCTACAAACCTAAAAACGTAAACCTAAACTAAAAAAAAAAAAACCTAAAAATAAAATAAATAAAAAACCTAAACCAAAATAAAATAAAAACCTAAACCTAAATCTAAATTTAAATATAAAAATAAAATAATACAAAAAATAAAAACTAAACTAAAATAAAATAATTAAAAACCTAAACTAAACTAAAATAAAATAAATAAAAACCTAAACTAAAATAAAAAATAAAATAAACCCAAAATAAAAAAACTAAATAAAATAAAAAATAAATGTAAAATAAAAATAAAATAAATATAATATAAAATAAAATAAAACCTAAATAAAAACCTAAACCTAAAAAATAAACATAAAAATAAATAAAAAAATAAAACCTAAACCCTAAACAAAAAAAACTCTAAACCTAAAATAAAAAAAATAAAATAAACCTAATCCTAAACTAAAATAAATAAGACCTAAACCTAAACCTAAAATAAACTAAACCTAAACCCTAAACTAAATAAAATAAAATAAACTAAAAATTAAACTAAACCCAAACTAAAAAAATAAAACCTAAAAATAAACCTAAACCTAAAAGTAAAATTAAACCAAAAAACCTAAAATAAAAAAAAATATAACCTAAACCTAAAAATAAAATAAAAATAAAAACTAAAAAAATAAACATAAACCTAAACTAAAATAAAATCTTAAACTAAAATAAATAAACCTAAAATAAATAAAATAAACTAAATAAAAATAAAAAATGTACCCAAAAATAAATAAAAATAAACTAAACTAAAATAAATAAAAATAAAATAAATAAACCTAAACCTACTAGTTTACTAAATTTTTTTTACAAAAAAAAAAATGTAAACCATAAATCATAAACCCCAAACCCTAAATCCTAAACCCTAAAATTAATCAGAAACCCTAAACCCTAAGCACTAACCCTAAACCCTAAACCCTAAACCTTAAACCCTAAACTAACCCTAAACCCTAAACTCTAAACCCTAAATGTTAAATTCTAAACCCTAAACCCTAAACTCTAAACCCGAAAACCCTAAACCCTAAACTCTAAACTAACCCTAAACCATAAACCCTAAACTCTAAAAACCTACCCTAAAGCCCAATCCATAAACCCTAATCACTAAACCCTAAACTAACCCTAATCCCTAAGTTAACACCAAACCCGAAGACCAAAACCCTAAAAACCCTAAACATTAAAGCCTAAACACTAAACCCTAAACCCTAAACCCTAACTCAAAAGCTAAATCCTAAACCCTAAACCCTAAATCAACCCTAAACCTAAACTTTGAACCTAAACACTAAACCCTAAAACCTAAACCAAAACCTAAAGTAAATAAAACCTAAAAAAATTAAATAAGTAAATAATAAACCTAAACTAAATAAAATAAAATAATAAAATAAAATAATAACCTAAACTAAAACTTAAACCTAAAAATAAAATAAAATAAAAAATAAAAATAAACTAAAAGAAATAAAAAATAAAAAATTAGACTAACCTAAATAAAATAAAATAAAGCTAAGAATGAAAAGCCTAAATAAAATAAAAACTAAACTTAAAGTAAAAATAAAATAAACCAAAAATTAAATAAAATAAAAAATAAAATAAAAACCTAAACCTAAAAAATAAACCTAAAAATAAAGAATAAAAATAAATAAAAAAATAAATCCCAAACGCTAAACTAAAAATTAAAATTAACCTAAAATAAAATAAAATAAACCAAATAAAATAAACCTAAACCCAAATTAAAATAAGTTAAACTAAAATAAATAAAACCTAAACTTAAACCAAAAATAAACAAAACTTAAACCTTAAACTAAATAAAATAAAACCTAAAAATAAACCTAAAATAAAAACCTAAAACCTAAACCTAAACTTAAACCTACAAAATAAACATAAACCTAAACCTAAACCTAAAAAATAAACAAAAATAAAAACCTAAACTAAAATAAATAAACCTAATATAAATAAACCAAACTAAATAAAAATAAAAATATACCAAAATAAATATAAATAATAAAATAAACAAAAATAAATAAAAAATAAGCTAAATAAATCTAAACCAATTTTATTTGTTTTAAAAAACCCTAAACTAATAAACCCTAAACCCTAAACTAACACTAAACCTAAATAAACCCTAAACCTAAAAAATCCTAAATCCTAAACCCAAAAACCCTAACCCTAAACCCTAAACCCTAAAAAGCATAAACCCTAAACCCTAAAGCCCTAAACCCAAAACCCTAAACCTAAAACAATAAACCCTAAACTTAAACCTAAAGTAACTAAATAAATTGAAAATAAATCTAAATCATAAAACCTAAGAAACCTAAACTAAGAATAACCTGACTAATCACCATCAACTATAAGAAAAAAGGCTAAGGTGGAGATTATCGTAGTGTTGGTGGGGATCTAGATATATGGAGGTGGTCTAAATGGTGGTTATAGAGGAGGAGTGATGGAGGTTACAACCATGGTGATGGCGAGGGAGAGAATATGATGGTGGATACTACTACATGAGATGGTTCTAAATTGGAGAAACTAAAATCGACTAATGGAACTATCTTTATAAAGATAGTAGTTATCTAGAACCTCTAATTTTTATCTATCATTCTTAAAAACTTGGTGTGTTACTTGGTCAATGAAATCAAAAAGAAGAAATATTGAATTTTTCTCTATTAAAAAAAACCATAAACCCTAAACTAAAACCTGAACCCTAGACTTAAAATCTAAAACCTAAACCCTTAACCCTAAACCCAAAGCCTTAAACCTTAAAAACCTTAAACCCTAAACTCTAACCCTAAACCCTAACCCCAAAAACCATAAACCCTAAAACTGAAACCCTAAAACCTAAACCCTAAACCATAATCCCTAAACCTTAAACCCTAAACCCTAAACCCTAAACCCTAAACCTAAACTTAAACCTAAACTAAATAAAAGTAAAATAAAATAAATAAAAACCTAAACCAAAATAAAATAAAAATACAATATAAAGATAAACTAAAACCTAAACCTAAACCTAAACCTAAAATAAATAAATCAAAAATAATTAAACTAAGATAAAATATAAAACCAAAACTAAACTAAAAAATTAAAACATAAATAAAATTAAAACTAACTTAAAATAAAATAAAATAAAAACAAATAAAATCTAAACCTAAAATAAACTTAAATAAAATAAATAATAATAAAACCTAAACCCTAAATTAAAAAAAAACTGAAATAAACCTAAAACAAAAAAATAAACCTAAGAATAAAAGCTAAATAAAATTAAAAATAAAAAACTGAAATAAACCTAAAATAAAATAAAATAAAAACTAAATAAAAACCTAAACTTAAAAATTAAACTTAAAAAAGAAAACCTAAAAATAAATAAAACATAAACCTAAATCCCGAACTAAAGAAAATCTAAACCTTAAATAAAATAAAAATCAAAATAAAATAAACCTAAAAACTAAAATAAACTAAACTAAAATAAATTAAACCTAAACCTAAACCCAAAGTAAACTAAACCTAATAAAACCTAAACTAAATAAAATAAAAAAATAAAATAAACCTAAACTTAAACTAAAACTAAAATCTAAAATAAACCTAAAATAAAACCTAAAACCTAAACCAAAAAAAAATAAAATAAAACCTAACCTAAACCTAAAATAAAAAATAAACCTAAAACTAAAAAAATAAAATAAAAATAAAACAAAACCAAAAAAATAAACCTAAACCTAAAAATAAACTAAAATAAAAAAAACCTAAACTAAATAAATAAACCTAAAATAAATAAACCAAACTAAATAAAAATTAAAAAAATAAACCTAAATAAAATTAAAAAACTCAACTAATAAAAAAATAAACTAAATAAGCTAAATAAACTTAAACCTATTGATTTAGTTAATTTAAAAAAAAATAACCCTAAACCTAAACCATAAAAAACTAACCCTAAACCTACAAACCTAAACCCTAAACTATAAAACCTAAACCCTAAACCCTAAACCATAATCCCTAAACCTTAAACCCTAAACCCTAGAACCCAAACCCTAAACCCTAAACCCTAAACTTAAACCTCAACTAAATAAAAATAAAATAAATAAACAACCTAAACCAAAATAAAATAAAAAATACAATAAAATATAAAGATAAACTAAAACCTAAACTTAAACCTAAACCTAAAAATAAAATAAAATAAAAATAATTAAACTAAGATAAAATAGATAAGAACCTAAATTAAAGTACAAAAATAAAAAAAACTAAATAAAATAAAAAATTAACTTAAAATAAAATAAAATAAAAACTAAATAAAAACCTAATCCCTAAAATAAACTTAAAAATAAATTTAGAATAAAACCTAAATCCAAATTAAAAAAAAACTAAACCTAAAATAAAAAATAAAATACACCTAAACTTAATCCTAAACCCAAAAAATAAAATAAAATAAGAAAAATAAACCTAAACTAAAAAAAATAAAACCAAAGAATAAACATTAATAAAAAACCTAAAACCTAAACTTAAAAAAAAAATAAAAGAAAAATGTAAAATAAACTAAAATTAAAACATTAAAACCTAAACCTGAAAAATAAAAAATAAAAATAAAGCTAAAATAAAAAAATAAACCTAAAACCAAAAAAAAAATAAACTAAAATAAAAAACCTAAATTAAAATAAATAAACCTAAAATAAATAAACTAAACTAAATAAAAAATAAAAAAACCTAAATAAAAATAATAAAATAAAATAAGCTAATATAAATAATAAATAAACTAAATAAACTATAAAACCTTAACCTACTAGTTTAGTTAATTTAAAAAAATAAAAAATATATAATATAATAAAATTAAAATAACCCTAATCCTAAACCATAAACCCTAAAACTAACCCTAAACCTATAACCCTAAACCATAATCCATAAACCCTAAACCCTAAACCCTAAACCTTAAACATTATACTAACCCTAAACTCTAAGCTAACCCTAAACCCTAACCCTAAATGCTAAAACCTATAACCCTAAACCTAAATCCTAAACCCCAAATCTAAACACTAAAACCTAAACTAAAACTTAAACCCTAAACCTTAAAACCCTAAAGCCTAAAGAAACCTAAAACCTAAAACCAACCCTAACCCTATACCCTATAAAACTCAAACCTTCAAAGCCTAAACCCTAAACCTAAACCCTAAACCTAAAACCCTAACCCTAAAGGTAAAGCACTAATCTAAACCTAAACCAACTAAACCTAAATCATAAAACCTAAACTTAAAACTAAACTAAACCTAAACTAAACCTAAACTCAACCTAAACCTAAACCCTAACCCTAAATAAACCTAAAACCTAAAACTTAAACCTAAACTAAATAAAACTAAAATAAAATAAATAAAAACCTAAACCTAAATAAATAAAATCATGAAATAAAATAAAAAATCTAAACTAAATCAAACCTAAACCTAAAAATAAAATAATAAAATAAAAATAAAACCTAAACTAAACTAAAAATAAACCTAAGAATAAAAAAAGCTAAATAAAATTAAAAGTAAAAAAATGAAATAAACCTACAATAAAATAAAATAAAAACTAAATAAAATACTAAACCTAAAAAATAAACTAAAAATAAACCTAAAAATAAATAAAACATAAAACCTAAATCCTCATCTAAAAAAAAAATCTAAACCTTAAATAAAAATTAAAAAATCAAAATAAAATAAACCTAAACTTAAACTAAAATAAACTAAACTAAAATAAATTAAACCTAAACCTAAACCTAATGTAAACTAAACCTAAACAAAAACCTAAACTAAATAAAATAAAATAAAATAAAAATAAACCTAAACCTAAACTAAAAAATAAAATCTAAAAATAAAACTAAAATAAAAACCTAAAACCTAAACCAAAAAAAATAAAATAAAAACCTAACCTAAACCTAAAATGCAAACTAAAATACAAAACCTAAACTAAAATAAATAAACCTAAAATAGATAAACTAAATAAAATAAAAATAAAAAATAAACCTAAATAAAATTAAAAAAACTCAAATTATTAAAAAATAACCTAAATAAGCTAAATAAACTTAAACGTATTGATTTAGTTAAATTAAAAAAAAAACTCTAAACCTTAAACCATAAAACTAACCCTAAACCTACAACCCTAAAGCCTAAACTCTAAAACCTAAACCCTAAACCCTAAACCCTAAAACCAAAAAAAATAAGAAATGAAAAAATAAAATAAAAAAATTAAAAAAAATCCCTAAACCCTAAACCCTAAACCATAAACCCTAAAACCCTAAACCCTAAACCATAAGCCCTAAACCTTAAACCATATAACCCTAAACCCTATACCCTAAAACCTAAACCTTAAACTAACCCTAAACCCTAAGAATAGGCAGAACCTTGATGGAAGGAACATCACCATCAGCTAGCCTCAGTATAGATCTGGCGGTGGAGGAGAAGGCAATGGTTATCGCAATGGTGGTGGGGGATCTAGAGCTACTGGTGGATATGGAGGTGGAGGTCAAAGTAGTGGTGGTTACGGAGGTGGGAGGATTGAAGGAGGTTACGACTGTGGTTATGGTAGAGTAAGAGATCGGGGATATGATGGCGGATCCCGCTACTCAAGAGGCGGCGGTGGTTCTGATGGGAACTACAAAACCTAAAGAATGGCCACCGACTCGCTTATGGAACTGTCTTTATAAGAGATGGTTCTACTTATGTAGGTTTTGATTTTCTCTATGGGTACTTATTTTTATCTATGTCATCGCTGTCTTAAAAGCGGGTGCTACTTAGTAGATGAAATAAAAAAAAAAGAAATACTGAACATGAATTTGTTATCTATTAAAAAAATCTTTAAACCCTAAACCCTAAACCTAAACTAAAACTTAAACCCTAAACCTAAAACTTAAACACTAACCCCTAAACCCTAAACCCTAAAACCTACAATCCCTAAACCCTAAACACTAAACCCTAAACCCTAAACCATAAAACATAAACCCTAAACTTTAAACCCTAAATCCTAAACCTTAAACCCTAAACCATAAACCCTAAAACCCTAAACCCTAAACCCTAAACCATAAAATCATAAACCCTAAACCCTAAAACCTACAACCCTAAACCCAAAACCCTAAACCCCAAACCCTAAACCCAAAACCCTAAACTAACCCTAAAACCTAAGCCCTAAATAATCACTGAACCCTAAACCCTAAACCCTAAATTAACCCTAAACCCCAAACCTTGAATACAGTTGTCATTTGGAGTAGATCTAAAGAATGACCTAATCCTAGCATAGCTAAAGAAAATGTCATCAAGAGACTTTCCGTCAACTACTAGAGATTTGAATACCATAAACCCTAACCCTAAATCATATTATAATGTCAAATATTATAGTATAATGTAGCATCATATATTCGAGCACGTAGTGATGTTTTTTAGAAGTTATAAGATGTTTTGAAAAGTTTTAGTATATTATGGTATTGTGTCCTATAGTCTATATTAATATAAATCATTAAAATAGTAATTTAATAAATAAGATAATGAAATTTGTTAAATTTGATGTGGGAAATAGGTTGTAGTACCAAAGGTATGCTACGCCACTTGTAGTAAAAAAAGTAAGATTTTATGTTCAAAAAAAAATGTTACATGTCGTAGCATAGTATAACATCATATATCATAATATATTATTCTGCGCATTTTAAATTATTTTAGTATTTTACATTCATGCAGTCTAGCCTACACTAGCATTATTTATAAAAATGTTGATTTAGCCATTAAAATGGTGGAATTTAGCCAAATTAATATCGTAGAGTATGGCAACATAATGTATTGTTTCACTTAAAGATCTGATTAAAATATAGTTTTTTTATTATTTAGACTAATTTTATGATTTTTTATCTTAACCAATCCTTGTGATGTGATATACAATATAATATAATATAACATGTTATAGTTTATTATAATATAGGATGACATAACATTGTAACATGCATTATAGCATACTATTGTGTATTACTACTTTTGTTTAGCATATTTTAGTTTGTTATAGTATGATGTAGTAGAGTTTGTATTTGTATAATTCATAAAAATACTAATTTATAGTGAGATGATGGGATTTGGCTAAATTTAAGGTAAGCTTTAGGGAACATCATTGGGGTGTGCTAGTGTCATTTAATCAAAAGAATGGAATTTTGCATAAAAGGTCATTTTCAATCAAATTTTATAAATTCTTTGCTTAAAGTGATTCATTTTAAAGTGTAATGTAAGATAATATATTATATAAAAGCACATTAAACTATAATGTAAATAACAAAATAACTTCACATATATATATATGAATGTGGTGGTGTGTTACTAAATGTTATTGTACATTTTAGTATGTTTTACTTCTATTATAATACATTGGGTCAAAACTCACAAAAAATATTAATTTGAAGGTTGAGATGGAAGAATTTGGCCAAATGGCACACACCAAGATGCAACACCAAATTATGCTATTTTGTAACATTTCTAATAGAAAAATAACAATTTTACCTCCAAAATGAACATTATTCATATTTTGAGAAAATTTGTTATTTGAACCTTTTAAGTGATTCTAATGAGGTGTAATCTTAGACAAAATATTATATAATAGCAAATTATAATATAACATCATATATTATAATATAATATAGTGTGTTAATTCATAATATTATATTTTTAGCATGATATTGTATAGTTAATTTGAGCTTGCACCATCTCAAATCATAAAATGTTGATTACAATGTTAAGATGATGTAATTTGAAAGAATACATTGTTAGGCTTTTGGTTGAAGTATTAAATTGTGCATAAGAGAGAATAAATAAGATTTGATGAGAATTCCATGTCAAGGACATGGAGGGAGATCTTAGGGATCACATGCATTGGACATGACATGTGAGGTTATGTCGAGGGCATAGAAGAAGAAAATCTGGGGATAAGGTTTGAATTTGATTTGATTATATGATTTATGGAAAGAAGTTCTCTGGGGATCTATAATCTACTAGGGATTAAGATCAAATCAACTTTAATATATTTTGTTTTAATTGATGTGGAGGCATATCTACTAAAGATATGGGCTTGAGTCCATTGGGGATGGGTATTTGAAGCTTCCACTTAGAAAGCGGTTATCAATGGGGTTTGGGATTTGAGTTTAATTTCATATTTATTTGGGGATGTATCCACTATGAATAAGAGTTTGGTTGGATTTCTTTGATTTAAACTTTATTGGGAGTTGGTTTAATTTAGATCCAGGAGATTTGTTTTGAATTTGATTTGTATTCTTGACTTGTTTATATATGATTTGGGGATCCAGAGAAAATGTGATTTAACTACGTGGAAAATCAGATTGGGTTTAATTTAATGAGTTAATGTATGGACTTTGTTGATGTGTGTTGGTCCCATTGAGAAGGGGATATATCGCCTTGACCCTCAAGTTTACAAATCAAAAGGGATAGTCTGCTTGGGGGTAGCTAACCAACTAAGGCATTACCTTTGGTGTAACGGCTAGAAGGTGTAGTAACTTACATCTTCTAAACTAGGGAAACCACTTGGGGACTGTTGGTAACAATAAATCAAACGACTTAGGGATGACTTGAGTGAATGCTGGGGACTTATATCAACTTAAGTAGTCGAGATTCTATAGGAGTTTTAGCACCTAAAGATAGGATGCCCGCTTGGGAAAAGGTACAGCTAAGGGTGTCCTCCTAATCCACAAGTGAATATATATTTTGTTTATATGTTTATATGGACCTTGTTGGTGTGCAAGGGACCACACTGAGAAGGGGCTATGTCGGCCTTGACCTATCTCAAATTTACTAGACCAAGGGAGAATCTTTAAATCCACAGGATGAATTCTCCAACCACATGGGTGGTTACATTGAAAGGGAAACTATCCAATCGATAGTAACCTAGGTGGTGTCTAAATGGGGTTGCAAAGGATGTCATTCAAATATAGTTCCCATAGAGGAGGTGCTTCTAGAGGCGTTATCTTGAGCCTTAAAAAAGAAAGCTTATAGGTTTATGGTGGCCAACTCAAGGAGAAAGTGTAGCACTTACATCGCCATGAGTGGTGTATCCTAGGTGCAGAACCAACCAACCTATGGTGTATCTTCAACATGACGGTGTATCCATCAACATAGTGAGAACCAACCAACCTATGGTGCCGTGGGTGCAATGATCAATCGGAAAGAATGCATGTAGGCTTAACTTTTCAAGTGAACTGATCATGACTATGGTCTCGATGCTATCTAACCTAGAGTGACTATTGGGAGCCCAGGAAGGACTGGACCCAAACTTGAAGCAGTTAGGAGAGAAGGAGCTGCTAGGGGACTTATCCTAAACCTTAAATATACTTGACCCTATCAGATCATGAAGGCTAATCCAAGAATAAAGTATAGTAGACTCCATCCTCTTAAATGAAGCCAACATGAGGTAGCTTACCGGCAACACAGTAAGGCCTACCAAACAAACTTGGTGCTCATCGGTGTGTAGTGGCCAAGTAAAGAAAGAAAGCGTAGCAGACTTACATCCTCCAAAGCAAGAAGACCACTAGGATTACACACTAGAGTGTAGCGTGGCGACCTAGAGGCATCTTGAGTGAGTATCTCTGGGGGTATTATCTCAACTCAGAGTTGCCCAAGATAAAATATATTTATTTATTTTATATATTTGTGTGTAGTTTGTGTTTGTGTTTGTCGATGAAGGATAGGATGCTACTCGGGTTCCTTACACCTACCCTAAACACATCATGGCTAATTCGTAAACAAGAATACTTTCAACATGGAAGAGATTGAATCCAAAATAGAATTTTCATTGATGATAATTATTTTTAAACATGATTTATAATATTTCTCTAAGTAGAGCCCACTGATTGGAAGCATGGGACGTTCTCCCTTATCATTAATAAGGTGATAAGATCCTCCTAGGTAGGCCTTCTCCATGGCAAAAGGGCCTTCCCAAGTGGGTTCAAACTTGCCTCCCATCTTATGATGAGCAACAATCAAGCTCCTTAAAATAAAAAATAAGCTCTCCTACTTGAAAATCTATAAGGCAGACCAACTTGTTGTGACTTTGAATCATTTTAGCTTTGTGCAACTAGAGATTTTGGCATGAGCGCAGGCTTCTCTCCTCCAAACCTTTGAGCTCTTCTAACTACAACTTGACGTTCTGCTCTGTTATGATCTAGCTGCTCATAGCTATCCTTAGTGATGAGAGTTGAACTTTCAATGGTAGAATGGCTTCGGGCCCATACACTAAGGAAAAAGGAGTAGATTGAGTTTGAGTTCTATATGTTGTCCAGTAGGCCAACAAGGCTTCAACTAACTGCTCATGCCACTGTTGTTTGTTGTTATCGAGTGTCTTCTTTAGTATTTGGATGAGAGTTTTGTTGTAGGCTTCTGCTAAGCCATTTTCCCTTGGGTAGTTGATGGTATAATATCTTCAATCAATGTTGTGTCTTTAGGAAAAGTTTTTGATCTCGGTGGTCTTGAATGCAATATTATTATCAGATATAATTCATCGAGGCACTCTTAACCTATATATGATATGATTTCTAAAATACTGGAGTACATACTGAGTTGTGACCTCTTTGAGCGTAATCACCTTCACCCATTTGGAAAAATAGTCGATGTGACTAAGATGAATTGATGACCCTTTGAAGAATAAGGATCAATCGGACCCACTATTGAACACTCAACGCCATGGCCAATGTTGGATGTAGAATACTTTGGGTGGTGGTGTAAGACCACATGTATTTGACATTTTTTTCTAGCCGTATCCATGCAATCTTTGATCATCGATGGCCAATAGTATCCTAATATCTTGATCTTGGCTTTCATCTTTGGATTGGATTGGTTGGCTCCACATAATCCTAAGTGTACCTCGATCATGACCTTATGGGCTTCATGCTTGTCTAAACAACATAATGACATATGATTGAAAGACCATTGGTATAAGCCACCATCCACAACATCATAGGAAAGTGCTTTTTGCTTCATCTGATGGGCTTGGGACTTCTCTTGAGGTAGTTTTCCTTTATTTAGGTAATCCATGAATGGTTTCCTCCAATCTAACTCCTCATCCTTTTTAGTAATGGCACCTTCCCTTCAAGAGAGTACTATTGAGTTCAACATCAATAAGAGATAAGACTTATCTATTTTGGACCTTTATTGGTATGGACTCATCCTCTGGATATGCCAACTCCTTGATAAGCTTGGCTAAAATATATGCTACAACATTCTCTTCACAAGGAATCTTATAAATGGTAACCAGGATTTGGCCAACAAGTCTACATGGTGGCGATGGAGCTTGGGCTTTATAACTTTAGAGAACCCAGTGATTTGGTTGATAACTAGCTGAGAATCCTCAAAGATGTTGTTGTTCTGGATGTTTAAAGTAACGACTAACTCCAGACCCACAATCAGAGCCTCATAATCAGCTTCATTGTTGGTTCATGGATTAGACAGATGAAATGAGAATCTCATCACATCACGCGGTAAAGAAACTATTCCTACCCCCTTTCTTGGAATAGTAGATTTTGGTTCTTCTCTTCTTTGAGAGGAAGCCGCACCATCAAAGTACATCTCCCAGTGGTGAATGCTAGTATCCCCTAAGTTCATTATTTGTTCATCGTGGAGACCATCACTAAGTGGAGAGTAAGCGAGAAGTGGGTGTGCTACTAAGAAATCTGCTAGCTCTTGTCCTTTTACTACACAGAGGAGTAGGAAGGTAATGTCAAACTATAAGAGGATCATGGACCATCATGCCAATCATTTGGATAGCGTCGACAGTGTCATGAGATACTGTATTGAATTGGTCTTAAAGATTAACTTCAACTTATGAGGAAGCATGTTGTGTTGTAGCTTTTCGGATGCAAAGATTAAAGCTAGGCAATGCTTCTCAATGGGTGGATAATTAGGCTCAGAAGGGATTAAACGATGGATGAGGTAGTAAAGTGCATTTTTCTTCCTTTTGTTATTGACTTTGGTCAATAATGCACCAAGGGAGTCATCTAATGCAGTAGTGTAAAGTATGAGCAGCTTGCCTAGGATAGGGGCTACTCGAATCGGTGGTGTTATCAGGTAATGCTTGATGATTTTGAAGGCATGCTCAAACTTGTTATCCTAGTTAAACTTGGCATTCTTTTTAACAAGTCGAGAATGGTGACATCTTCCCGATAAGTTGGATATAAAGCATCTTAGATATGCTAACCTCCCTTGGAATGATCTGAGTTGAGTTAAACTTTTTGGGGTGGAATTCCTAATATTGCCATGATTATCTCCAGATCTATTTTGATTCCCTAGTGATGGACAAAAAAGCCAAAGAATTTCCACAGCTCTCAGAATGCACACTCTTGAGGGGTTCATTTTTCTTAACTATTTGCTACTCTCAAAGTCAAAGAGATGGTCTTTCTTTTCTCTACTTTGACCACGACATCATTGACATAGCACTTAACTTGATGATGAATGAGTTCATCAAAGATTCAAGTCATAGCCTGCTGGTATGTAGCACCGTCATTTTTAAGGCTGAAAGCCATGACCTTATCGTAAAAGATTCTAATCGAAGTTCTGAAAGTAGTGTTTCTTTCATCTTCAGGGGTCATCTTTATTTGGTTATATCTAGATGAGCCATCCATGAAAGAGAAGATTACATGAGATGAGGCAATGTCCACCATCAGCTCCAAGATTGGTAGTGGAAATTCATCTTTTAAACATGCCTTATTTAAATCCCTAAAATTAATGTACATGTAAATTTGGCCATTCCTTTTCTTAATTGGGATGATGTAGGCTAACCAGGAAGGGTATTATTCTTCCCGAATGAAGCCAACATCGATCAGTTTCTTGACTTCTTAAATGACCTATTGTTCTATGTCTAATCGCGTGCGTCTAGGAGCTTTCTTGATAGGGTTAGATGTAGGCTCTATTACTAGTTTATGGATAGCTACGTCATGAGCCAATCTAGGCATCTCTTCATAACTCCATGCAAAGTAGTCCTTAAACTCAGCCAATAGCCTAACTAAGTCATTGGTTTCAATTTCATTTAACAAAGAACTGATGTATGTCAACCGTGGATCTTCTTCAGTTCCTAATTTGATTTCCTTGAGCTTGTCGATGGTTGACTTGATATCTTTTTCAAACTCTAGCGGTGCATCTTTGACTTCAAAATCATCTGAAGTTTCTAAGCATCTCCTCATATGAGTTAATGTGATTTGAAATAAGCCTATCAAATTCCAAATGATTGGTAATAACTAAGCAGTAATCGTCATCATCGACTACACCCATTATACCGAATCAAAGTCTCGATCATGATTGAGAGATTTTGCATTTGTTCTTCCATATTCTTTTGAAGTAGTCAAACTTGTGCTTTGACCAAGTATGTGGGATTAACCATTTATTTGCTAAATTATGAACACAAGGCAAGTACTAATCAAAAATTAATTCTATTAAATCTTTATATGAATCATCCTCAAGTTCTACATCACAACTTTAACTCGAGGATGATGCTCCCAAAAGAACCATTGAGTCTCTCAACTATGGATGACTTGGGCCTTTAACTACCAAACCCACAAATTTTTGAGACAAAAGTGGGGTTAGAGCTAAGGTTCCCAACTGATGCCTAATTGTTTCACATATAAACTTAGATACACTTATTCTTTGCTTTGGAGCCCAGTCTTCATTATTATATAGCTCAAGTGTCACCTCCAAGGGAATCTACTATTGAGAAGAGTTGGCTAGTGAGCTAACCATATAAGACTCATCATATGATTTAGATTCTATGTCTATATGGATAGTAATGGTACTCTTGGTACGAGACATATCTTCTATTGGGTGGCCAATAAGGAGGTTTCTCACCCCGGACTACCTCACCAAATTTCTTCCCGCCTGGTGGAGGTCATTCTCTACCCATATGTTCAATGGAGTAACGAATAGTGGGTGGAATCTAATGCTCTCCTCCTCCAAGTCTATTTCTGCCCCATTTTATTTTATTTTCATTTTCTCTTTTCTTTTCTTTTCTTTTTCTTTCTTTTTTTCTTTTCTTTGTATTTTTAATTTTATTTTAAACTTTGGCCAAGTTTGTGAGAATAGACTTATTGATTTTGAGGGAGGTAGTAAGTTATATCCTCATATATGCCCACTGAACTATAAATGGCTTTAGATCTCCTTTGACATAGCAAATGATCCCACCTCTCATGAACTTCATACACTAATGTAGAGAGGATGGAACTATGTTGTTCTCATGAATCCATGGTCTCCCAAGCAAAGTGTTGAAAGATGTATCCAAGTCTATAATGTGAAATTTGGCTTCGGTCTTCCAATCATCTATCTCCAAAGACAACACTATGGAGCCTAAGGCCTATTAACCTCACTTTTGGAGTGCAGATTCAATCTTCCCATCTTAGACTTAGGAGTCTTCTAGAAACTAAAACTTCCCTAGTCATAAGACACTTCTAACAATTAGGTAAACTTTTAACCTAAGCCTAAAGACTTAGAATGGTTAATCATAGGATTAGGTTATGCCTTAAGGATTCAGATAATCCACCTACCCTACAACCCAAATCCAATCCATGTTCACCTTCTCAAACCAAACCTCAAGTTCAATTCAAACATCAAATTCAAATCCAAATCAAAACCCAAATTTCAAAACCAAATGATTGAAGCCCATGATCAAATCCAAACTTGAAAACCTTTCTAAGCCATATGACCTTACCCATGGACTTAGCCAAATATTAATCCAAATTAATCCAAAATCAATTGATTTTCTCATAATCAATTTATATCTTCAATCATCTTCCTAAATATAAATCAAATCTACATTCAGATGATCAAAACTAAATCAAATTAAATCAAAACCCTTCCTAAGCCATATGACCTATCCCATAGACTTAGCCAAATATTAATCCAAATCAAGTCAAACTCAATTGATTTTCTTACAAATCAATCAAATTTTCAATCATCTTCACAAATTTAAATGAAATATACATTTAAATCATCAAAACTAAATCAAACCAAATCAAAATCCAAACCTAAGCCACATGACCCAACTTCTTGGACTTAGCCAAATTCCATCATTACAAAACCCCAATTCAATTGATTTTCACATAATGAATCATACCTTCAATCATATTCACAAATATAAATGAAATATGCAATCATCAAGCCAAACCAAAATCAACCCTAGTCAAACCCAACTTAACCCTTTTGACTTGAAATGTTCAAATGAAACAAAACCCATTTGAATCAAGTTAAATGCAATTGAATTTATATATCAATCCCAAATCCATATATAAACTCAACTAAATCGAACTCAACCCAAAATCAAGCCAACTAAACCCAATTGGTCCACTTGACCCAAAGTGGCCAATTTGACCTATTTGAGCCAAGTTCTAATCCTACCCAAATTGGATTGAACCAAGGCAATCAAAACCTCCCATCATGATTGTTGATCACCCTAGGTTGTTCAATTATTAAAAATTAGGTCAAACCAAGTCAACTTTGGTCATTTGACCAAGTCAACCCCTTAACCCATATGAACCAAAACTAGCCAAATTGTAACCTAAGTGAAATCTCTTGAAACCATGATTCATACCAAATCAAAATCAATATTTGAATATGACTTGACTTTCAATTAAGTCAAACAAAACCCAATTGGCCTTCTTGAACCAAGTTGATCCAAATTGACCTAAAAGGCCAAATTGGGTCAAATCAAAATATGAACCAAATTGATTACAACCAATGGCTCAAGTTCATTCCAAATTGATTGTTGAACTTGACCAAAGCCATGTTTGAATCCAATTGAACCTAATTGACCTACTTAGCCCAAATTGACCTAAAGGTTCAAGATGGCCTAAATGAAAACCAAATCCAAATTAATTGAAACCAAAGCCTACCATCATCTTTAATTAGTCAACTAAACCCAAATCAACATCCAACCCAAGTTAAGGCCAATTTGGTCAAATTGGTCAACTTAACCCATTTGACCAAAATGAATTCAAATGAGCCAAAATCAAATCTAAGCCAAACTAAATGAAATCAATTGAACCAAAATATCCCAAATGATCATATGAACTTGACCTAACCCTTGGTTTGACCCAGTTTGACTAATTGGTCAACTTGACCCAACCTAACCCAATTTGACTTAAATTAGTCAAATTGAGCCGACCCTGTCCAAATCAAATCCAATGCCAAATGATCATTCTACCCTTAGGTCAAGGGCATCACATGAGACAAATTTCCCATGTAAGTGGTCATTTCCATTCCTTGGCCACTGGTACTCTCTCAATGGTCCACCTAGGCACAAGACACTGCCCAACTTAATCCAAGGGGTGGTTGGGTCAACCGTGACCCATGGGAGGTGAAATCACCTCACCCTCCCCATTGGAACATTTCAAACCCATATGACACCTATGATTCCTCTTTGGCAGCCACCTCCACAACTTCAACCAACCAAGCCGAGCCAACTCACCTCCTCCTTGCCACCCACTGACTCGAGATGGTTGGACGACCACTAGAAGTCAAACCCAATCCCACCATCGGATCAAGATGAACGGTGGTATACACCCCCTCATTTTCACTCAAACACACACAAAAATCATTCCTCAAAGCCCTAGCTATGCAAGACAGCCCTCCAGAGGCATTCCCTAAGCTCCCAAGCTCATTCCTCGATTAGAAAATGCCATTCCTGTCCATCCCGAAATGGGGCACTCCCATTTCCCTATGCTCCTAAACTCTTTCCTTGATTCAAAAATGCCATTCTTATTTGTCTTGAAATAGGACACTCCCATTTCTGACCTAACTTACCCATTTCTCCATCAAACTCAAATTAACTTTGCATGCACCTTCCCTAGGCCTCGTCGAGCAATAATGAATCATCTCCCAAGCTTCTTGAGCACAGGAGGTGGGACTTCTATCAAAGTTGAGCTCTAAATCATCAATTCAGGGCCTTACAAGCGAACATCGAGGAATTGATCCAAAAACTCAATAGGGCTTCATCTCCACTAGATGAAGCTTTCTCAATCGTTCGAGCCATCGGTCTTGAGCTCCGGTGAGGTATGCTTCCAAAATTGATCCTTAAGAAAAAATGGGTTGGAGCTTTTGAAGAAAACTTGCATCTCTTGTGATCTTGACCGTTAGATCCCCTTCGATCGATGTCATGAAGGTGTGGGATCCTTTGGAGTTGATCCAAGCTCGAGTAAGCTCGGATCAAGTGAGAAAATTAAGGATGGACTCCATTCTCCCTCACTCGCATGACGTTAGATCACCCATCATTCATTCCACGTGATCGAAATGCATGGTTATGATTAGATCTGCTAGATCAATCTGATTTAATCTTATTAAGCTATGGGATTAATCATAGCCATCTGATCTTAGATCAGACGGCAGACGAGAAAGCGCCTCCACCGCCACCACGTAGGCCCTGAGTTAGATAAGTTTTAAGTAGCCAATCCTAAACCTAAACCTAAATTAAAAACCAAATAAAAACCTAAACCTAAAAAAATAAACCTAAAAATAGAACCTAAAAAGAAACCTAAAACCTAAACTATAAAAAAACCTAAACCTAAAATAAAAATAAAATCAACATGAACCTAAACTAAAATAAATAAAACCTAAACCTAAACCTAAAATAAACTAAACATAAACCTAAACCCAAACTAAATGAAAGAAAATAAACTAAAAATAAACCTAAACTAAAAAATAATACCTAAGAATAAACCTAAAACCTAAACCTACACCTAAAAATAAAAAATAAAACCTAAACCAAAAAAATAAAATAAAAATAAAATTCAACTAAAAAAATAAACCTAAACCTAAAACTAAACCTAAAAAAATAAACTAAAATAAAAAACCCTAAACTAAAATAAATAAAGCAAACATAAATAAACTAAACTAAATAAAAAAATTAAACCAAAATAAAAATAAAAAATAAAATAAACTAAAATAAATAAAAAATAAGCTAATAAACTTAAATCTACCAATTTACTTTTTTTTTTTGAAAAAAAAAACCATAAACTATAAATCTTAAACCGTAAACCCTAAACTATAAACCTACAATCTTAAACCCTAAACTATAAACCATAAAAAACCTTGAACCTTAACACTAAACCCTAAACCCTAAAAGCTTAAACCCCAAAATCATAAACCCTAAACCCTAAACCCTAAACCCTAAACTCCTAGCCCTAAATAAAAACCTAAACTAACTAAATAAATTAAAAAATAAACCTAAACCTAAACACTAAAACTTATTAAACCTAAACCTAAACTTAAACCCTAAGAATGGGTAGAACCTTGACAGCAGGAACATCACCGTCAACCAGGCTTAGTATAGATATGGTGATGGAGGCGAACACTGAGGTGGTGATTATCGCAGTGTGGGGGATCTGGAGGTGCTGGTGGATCAATTATAGTGGTTGGATCAATTATAGTTATGGGAAAAGAGAGGTTACACCGTGGGGTGAGGGAGAGATCGGGGATATGATGGTGGATCCTGCCACTCGAGAGGTCAGAGTGGTTCTGAGGGGAACTAAAAAAATTGAAGAATAGTCGATCTGATCTGCTGCTTATGGAACTGTGCCTTTACATTAGGGAAGATTATAATTATCTAGGGTTTCTGATTTGCTCTATGCGTGCTCATTGTTTATCTATGTCGTCGCTTCTGTCTTAGAAACCTAGGTATGTTACTTGGTTGAAGAAATCAAACAGAAGAAATGTAGAATATGAATTTGTTCTTTGTTAAAAATAAAAAATAAAAAACTCTAAACCCTAAACTATAACCTGAACCCTAAACCTAAAACCAAAATAAATAAACCTAAATCCTAAATTGTCAAAATCATAAACCCTAAACCCAAAACCCAAAACCCTAAACCCTAAACCCTAAACCCTAAGCCCTAAACCTTAAAACCTAGAACCCTAAACCTTAAACCCTAAAATTTAAACCCTAAATCCTAAACCCTAAATCGTAAAAACCTAAAAACCTAAACCTAAACTAAATAAACCTAAATAAAATAAAATAAAATAAAAACCTAAATTAAAACATAAACCTAAACCTAAACCTAAACCTAAGCCTAAACCTAAACCTAAAAATAAAATAAAATAAAAAATATAAACTAAGCTAAAATTCTAATGGAGATACTTTGGATACTGATAGACCCTTCCAAACTGTTATAAAAAAAAATCTTATAAAGCCAAAATGACTAATAATAACTTCACTAGAACCACACGTTCTTCTCTAACACCTCACAAATAATTATGCCCTCATCTTTTTCTTTTTCCATTTCTTTTCTTACCTTTTCCTTTTTGGATTTCTTATGATTAATTTTCTTATTTGGAATATCCGGGGTTGTGGGACTCTCCTTGTCCGCAATCATGTTAGGAGCCTCTGTCGCACTCATAACATCAAATTACTTATTATTATTGAGCCTTTCATTAACTCTTCCAAGATTGCCCATGTTGCTAGATCGCTTGGATTTCAAAACTTCCTCTTCAATCTTAATAATAAAATATGGTGTTTTTGGAATAATTCCATCACCATTTCCATCCTTGATGATCTTGATCAATTGGTTAATGTCAAAATCTCATTAGGTGAGTTATCGGCTTTTGGTTCCTTTATCTATGCTTGTTGTAATAGAGCTAGTAGGAACATCCTTTGGAATCACTTAAGAACCTTCCTGCTAACCTTCCCGTTGGTTGGGGGTGATTACAACACTATCATTACTTCTTCAGAAAGGAGGGGAGGATGTTCTCCTAACCTCCATTCCATGGAAGACTTCTCCAATATGATCCTAGATTGCACTGATTGACATTGGTTTTTCTGGTCCGACATTACATGTCATAACTCAAGACTTTGGCATCTTGACAGACCCTCTTTAATTCTCTTTGGATCAATCAATGGCCTCTTTCCTCTGAGCATTTGAGCGTAACTTTGTTTGACCATGCTCCTCTTTTGATCTCTATCAAAACTCCCCCCTTTAACCCTTCTACTCCCTCACCTTTTAGATTCTAAAATATGTGGACCCAACATGGCAATTTTACTAATGTTGTTTTCACTAATTGAATGGCTCCTATTCACCCGGATAATTCTATTAAATGCATGATTCGGCTTTGGCTTAAGCTCAAAAGACTTAAAGAAAATCTTAATTGGTGGAACAAGCATATATTTAAAAACCTTTTTACCAATCTTAAAGCTACATAACAAGTTGTTTGCTCTCTTGAAGAGGCTGTCTTAACTGATCCTAGTAAGCTCGATGAGCTCAGCATTGCCAAAGATAACTTGATTAATTACCAAAATATGGAGGAAACCTATTGGCATCAAAAAGCCGCTAGCAAACATATTGCTGATGGTGACAAAAACACAAGGTATTTCCATGCTATTTATAATAAATGGAAAGCATTAAACTCGATTAAGAAAATTAAGAACTCTAATGGTGGCTGGATAATTAATAATAATTAAATTAAGGAATCTATCATACATCACTTTCAAAATTTATTAAATTCTAATCCTTCATTAGAAACCCCCTCCAACACCCATTTAATCCCTTCTATGATTAATAATGAGGATAACCATGTGCTCACTATGCGTCCCTCGGAAGCGAAGATTAGTAGTACTCTCAATAGCATGAAAACTAATTCTCCGATGGCTATACCACTCATTTCTTTCAGATTGTTGGCATTTTATTAAATCGATCTTGTTGATGCCATTATTGATTTTTTTGATGGCTCTATCCTGTGATATTTTCATGTACTTCTATTGTCCTTATTCCAAAAAACATCAATCTTGAATCTTGGGGAGATTTTAGACCTATTAGTCTTTGCACCTTTTCCAAAACTCATTGCTAAATTAATTAATAATAGGATTAGCCCTCGCTCCTAAAATCATCTCCCTAACCAAACTAGCTTTGTTAAAAATAGAGCCATATCTGATAATATTCTTCTCGCTCAAGAGCTGGTTCATGACATTGATGTTCCTTCCAGAGGAGGTAATATCCTCTTAAAATTGGACATCTCTAAAGACTTTGACAACCTCTCGTGGGATTTCCTCTTCCAAATCTTACATTTGTTTGGTTTCTCTAATAATTTTATCCAGCTTATAAAAAGTTGTATCACTAATGTCTAGTTTTCTGTTATCATGAATGGTGAGTCCCTTGGTTTCTTTACTTCGAGTCATGGTTTGAGACAAGGTGACCCGCTTTCTCCTTCTCATTTTATCATTACTGTAGAATATCTTTCGACGAGAATCAATGATCTTTTCATTAAAAATCCTAACATGTTTTTTAAAACTCATGGTTGTTTCCCTGTTTCTCATCTTAACTTTGTCGATGATTTTATAATCTTCTACAATGCCTCTCTCAACATGTTAAAACTATTAAGAATATCTTAAATGATTTTGGCAAAGTTAGTGGTCTCTTTCAATGAAAGAAAATGTTGTTTTATACCCTCAGCTAAGATTCCTACCAATAGACTAAATCAAATCTCCAAAATTACTAATTTTAAGCAAAATCAACTTCCCATTTATTATCTCGGGGCTCCACTTTTTAAAGGCCAAAAAATATCTCATCTTTTTGATGTCCTTATTCAGAAAATATCTAATAAAATTTTGGTTTGGGAATTTTATTTACTATCTTTCGGTGGTAGGCTAACCTTGATTAAGAGCACTCTTAATTCCATACCTTTATATCTCATCCAAACCATTATGCCGACCATTTCTATCATCAAATGTAAGATGCCTCCTAAACAAATTTTTCTGGGGCTCCAATACCTCCTCTAAAAGAATATACTAGACCTCTTGGTTTAAAAGTTGTGGTACTTTTGATGAAGGTGGTCTTGGTTGTAAATCCATAAAAGAAGCTATCAATGCCTTTTCCTATAAACTCGTGGAATTTTAGAGTAATCATAGTCTTTGGGCTAATTTCATGACGCTAAATATTGCTGTGGTAAGCACCTTGTTCTTTAAACTGTGGAAAAGACTTTGCTTAAAATTATCCCTCTTTTGGGCAAACTTTCTAAGATTACTGGGATACACGATGACTTCTATAATATGGTTTCTATTTTTCATCAAATCAAACATGGATTCTCTTTAAGCTCTCACATAATTGTGATTTCAACCTCAAAAATGTGTGGCTCCACATTAAAGATACTCATGATTCCTCTTATGTGTTCCCAAACTTTGGAATAATAATATCCCTACTTCTAATTCTCGTTTTACTTTGCATATAAAAAATTTTATCTCCTGATTCCTTGTGGCCATTTACCCTCTAAATGTCAATGTTGTTGAGAATGTTGAGAATGTTCATGTTAATGGGGCCATTGCTTCTAAACTTTGGATTTGGTATGATGAACTTTTTTAACACTATCAATTTCAATGGCTCTCTTACTTTATATCAACTTCTTGAAGTCTATTTTGATAATACTATTAAAGGTCACATTAAAGTCATTTTATCACTCTTATCCGGTTCATATGGATGGACCGAAATGATGCAAAATATCATGGGATCCCTATGAACCACGTGAGGATTATTGCTAGAACTAAAAACAAAATTTGTGACTTGTTTAAAGCCAATCTCATTCATTACAGATAATTCAAAGGTTGTAAATTTATGGCCAATAAATTGGGCTTTAACCTACCGGATCATCCTTACTGCCGAAATGACAAGATTGTTTATTGGAAAAAACCTCTTGACCATATTATTAAAATTAATACTGATGGCTCTGTCTCTCATAATAGCTCTGGTTGTGGTGGCATTTTCAGGAACTCTAAGAGTATAGTACTATGTGCTTTTGCTTATCCTATTATTTCCTGCACTGTCCCATTTACGGAGCTTATGGCAGTCTACAAAGCTCTTGAGATTTGCCTTCAAAATGGTCGCTCAATATTTGGATTGAGGTGGATGCTCTTCGATTGATCTTTTGACTTCTACCAAAATGAGCAAAGACAATTGTACTACCTCCTCAAGCAAACTAGAGCTCTTCTTTCCCAACCGATTGATCTTTAACATCACTCATGTTTGGCGTGAAGGAAATATTTAATTACCCTAATCGATCGATGGTATCATCTTCTTTGATCAACTCACCTTACCCAAACACTTATGGGATGGTTAACTTGGACAATTGGGGTTTCCTTATCTCAGAACTTAATCTACCTTTTGATGTATACTATCCTTCATCTTTAACGGTATGCCTCTTTATTTTATGGCTTTCTATTCCTTTTGTTTTGTGAATGCTTCACATGGATATTACTTCCGCCTTGATATCGTACATGATTTGGTTTTTAATGTTTTCTCCTTTTTATTTGGAGGCTCTCATTTTGCTGGCATTTACACCGATAAAGGGTCGCTGGAGCTATGTGCATACTAATACCCTGCATTGGAATTTTGTTGAGCTATGTGTCAGCTGCTATTGGTTTTATAACACCACTCCTATTTGGGATTTTAATATCAATGATGTCTTCATTCCTAATCCTAGGGGCTTAATGTCGATGGAGATATTTATTTTGATGGGTTTAGCTACTGCCATTAATTTCTGCAACCTTATTTCTCAAAGATATTACTGCTTGGAGCATCTTAGTTACCTATGTTGTTTCTATGCATTGTATTAGTGTTCATTATGCTGGTTGCAATATTTATTTTGATGATTTATTGTTAGGTTGTTGGATTTTAGCTGATAATGACTGGTGGCTGGCTTTTGACATGCTGCTTGTCTCCCGTATTAGATCTTGGGCTACTGCTGATATTCACTTTAACTCAAGCTTTGAGCTGATGTTTTCCTTTTATTTATAAGAGTTATCTTTTATTTTATTTTTTTGCATGAAGAGGCTTTTTGGCCTTTTTGCTGATATCTATCTTCTTGGTTGTTGTCTATACTGGAATCTGGACCCCATTCAGCCTGCTCTCTTTGGAAACCATTTTCTGATTCAGCAGGGTCCCTTTGGTGGGATCTTATTGTGGGAAGATTTCTTCTTTTCTTCCACCTTCCAAGGTTGTTTTTTTGCAGGTTTTCTTACGCTGACCTCCTTACCCCTTCTGGCAGACTTATTATTGTGTAACTTTGATATTACTTCTTGGTTATCTTTTTATGCCTCTTTTACTTTGCCTGGGTGGAATCTCTAGCATTCTATTTCTTTCTACATGTTATTTTTAACTGGATGGAGTTTCTTTAGATTGATTCTGGCTGTTTTGTTCAGTAGATCCTTTTTGTGCAAGATGTTTCTGAGATTGGGACTTTGGTCAATCTCTTTTACTGCTCTTGTCTGGAGAGAATTTGTTTTTTGCTGGCTGTTTTCTCTTGCTCCCTGCAGGAATGGATTTTCATGTTTTCCTCTCTTTTTGGTTTTTACTTTGTTTTCCCTCTCATTCTGGTCCTTGCTGCTAGACTATATTTTATGATCTGGAAAGGTCTTCTTATTCCTTTCAATTCTAGTCATTGGTTTTTTGGGACCTATTTCCAAATTGTTGTCTTTGTGACTTATGGATGTTTTTTTATTCTCGATTTTCCAACTTTGTGTTATTATCACCGGGCTATTTTTTGATCACACGTTGTTGCTCTTTTCATCCAAGTTCTATTTTCCATAGTCAGAATTCTTCTCTTTTATTATGGGATCAATTTTCCTTGCAGGTTTGGATTTCCTTAATGGCTTCTCTATTAACCTTTACTGTGGTTGTGGGTTTAACTGCTAGCTTGATCAGCTTTATCTGGAAGGTTTTTTTTGTTTGTTATTTTTTGAACCCTTTTGATACCATTATTGGCTTTTGGATTTTAGGGTCCTTTGTCCAGCTGGTGGTCTTTGTGGTTATTATCTGTTCCCTATTTTTTGCTTTTCTGACTATTTTTGTTAACAATTGGGCTATCTTTTTCCTCGCTTCTATTTTATCCCACTTAGTGTTAACATTGTGATCCGTGATTTTCCATCTGATTATTTGGATTTTTACATATGCTTTTGGGTGGACTCTTAGCCTTATTGGTATTAACCGCCTTGGTTACTAACTGATTAATACTCTACATGCCGTCTCGGGGTTTTGGTTTGTTTTGTTCAGCAAGTCTCTATTGAAGTTGTTGATTGCTTGGTGGATTTTTCTTTGAACCCCCTTATTGGTTTATTATATGCATATCATCTGAATTCATTGGTCTACTTTATCTGCTGCTATTTTCTCCATCTTCTTTCAGTTAAACTTGTATCTATGCCTGTTTATCTGGATGGGTGGCTTTATGGCAAGCTAGCTGGTTTTTGTTGTCTTGGTTGTTTCTTGTCTTGGATATTTACTATCTTGGTTTTTCAGGACTCCTATGTTGGCTCCATCTTTGTTGTAGGACTTCAGGGTCCTATGTTCGCATTATTTCGCCATTGCCGCTCGATGGTTTTGGTGATTGTTGTCGGTGCCTTCCGTGATACCTATTTTTATGTTCTATCTATTTGGTTATAAACTATTACAATGTCTACTCTGATTAAGAGGTTTTATGGCCAACTTGTTATCCCTTCCTATCTTGGATGTTGCTGTCTTAACTGTTGCTGTCTTGGCTAGTTTTGGCCTCTATCTGCTTTTTGCTAGATTCTAATGTTGATACTCATTTGAATCCACTTTTGATTTTTCTTCGGTGGGTTCAAATGTTGCATTAACTGCTTTTCTTGTTGGCTTTCAATGCCCGTCGTTTATGTCTGGGCTATTGTTCATCTCCTGGTTATTGTGATCTACATTTTCTACTGTTGTCTCTATTCTGATCTTGGCTCGGTTAGGTTTGTGCAGCCGTATGCACTGTCTATTTTGAATGTTGCTACCTTTTGCTGTCTTCCTCTCTTGGTTGTTTGTTGATTTGGCTTATCCAATTTTGGTCACGTCGCTCGAGTCAGAAGCTCATCTTTACTTGGTGCTATTTTGGTAGGTTGCGCCTATTTCTGTTGGGCTATGCTACCTTCCTTTACAATTTCTTTTCCCAATTACTGATATGGATATTAATAAGGGGGTTGTTTCCTGGCCTGAAAGATTCATATATATATCATATGTTTGGGATGGTGTTAATTATAGGCTCATTGACTTGATTAGTAAGATTTCAGCAAGTTGCCTCCTCTGCTGTTTTCTTGTGGAGGATTATATGCTGGCTTTTTTCTCTTCTTGGATATGACTTTTCATGAGGTTCTGGAAAAGATGATTCATTCGCATATGTTTATGTATTCTCATGTCAGGGTGACTATATTGATGATACTTTTCTTGAATGGGATACCTTATCCTTCAGTTCTTTGTAATTTCCTCTTTATATTAGATATGGTTTTGTTTAGGTTTGCAGGTAATAAAGCTCACAAGACTTTTAACAAGCATTATCTCCTCACGTGTTTGTTGGCTATGATGGTCGTGATGATCTCACTCCTTTGGTTTGGTAATAGCTCTTGTGATGTAACCCTTCACGAAGTTTAGATGCTCATATTTGCATCGCCCCAACTTGGTGTGACTGAGCCTGAGCCTTCTCTATCACAATTCCTTACTATCATTCTCAACTTATTTTGTTTCCATTTATCCTTTTGTCTATATTACCTTAACTGTTCTAATCTCTTTCTTATTACAATTTTGCAGGTGATTCTCTCTTATCCTCTTGCAGGTTTGCTCCATATTGTCATGCATTCTCACGCCTCCGTGAGCATTGGCCCTGAATCTTCCTTTGGCTTATTATGTTAATCAACTTGTATCTTTTGATTGCTTTAATGTCTTCTTTTGCTTTTGGATGTACTTAGATAGGGATTTACTTCTTAGGTCGATTGTAGCTCCTTGAGGAGTAGTCAAGTTTATCCCCTTTAAGGACCTTGTAACCCTCTTTTTGTGGCAATAAAATACCCCTACATGGGGTTTCCCCAATAAAAAAAAAAACCCTAAACCCTAAAGCCTAAACCTAAAAAAAAACTCTAAATCCTAAACCCATAACTGACCCTAGAATAACCCTAATCCCTAAACCCTAAACCCTAAAAAGATAAAAACCTAAACTAAATAAAACCTAAAAATAAAATAAATAAAAAAACCTAAACCAAAATTAAATAAAATAATAAAATAAAATAAAAATATAAACCAAACCTAAACCTAAACATAAACCTAAACCTAAACTAAAGAAAATAAAATAAAATAAAACTAAACTAAAATTAAAAAATAAAATCCTAAACTAAAGTACAAAATAACCTAAGAAAATAAAAGCTAAACCTAAAATAAAAAAGAAATAAACCTAAAATAAAATAAAATAAAAACTAAATAAAAACCTAAACCTAAATAATAAACCTAAAAATAAATAAAATAAAATAAAAAATAAAACCTAAACCCTAAACTAAAAAAAATCTTAACCTAAAATAAAATTAAAATAAACCTAAACCTAAACTAAAATAAACAAAACCTAAACCTAAACCTAAACAAAATAAAATAAAATAAACTAAAAATAAACCTAAACCTAAACTAAAAAATAAAACTAAAATAAAGACCTAAAACCAAAACCTAAAAAAATAAAAGAAAAACCTAAGCTAAAACCAAAAAATATAAAATAAAATCTAAACCTAAAAAATATAATAAAAATAAAACTAAACTAAAAATAAACCTAAACCAATGAAATGAACTAAAATAAAAAAAAATTAAAATAAATAAAGCTAAAATAAAAAAACTAAACTAAAAAAAATAAAATAAATCTAAATAAAAATAAAAAATAAAATAAACTCAAATAAAATAAATACACTAAATAAACCTAAACCTACTAAAATTTTAAAAATTTGAAAAATAAAATAAATAAAATACATAAATAAGAAACACTAACCCTAAATCCTAAACCCTAAACCCAGAACCGTAAACCCTAAACCATTAAAACCTAAAAACCTAAACCTAAACTAAATAAAACCTAAAAATAAAATAAATAAAAAAACCTAAACCTAAATAAAATAAAATAAAAAAGAACCTAAACTAAAACCAAATCCTAAACCTAAACCTAAAAATAAAAAATAAATAAAAAAATAAAAAATAAACTAAAATATAATAAATAAAACCCTAAACCAAAAAAATAAACCTAAAAATAAATAAAAAATAAAACCTAAAAGCTAAATTAAAAGAAAAACCTAAACCTAAACTTAAACTAAACAAAATTAAAATGAACTAAATAAACCTAAAAATAAAACCCTAAAAATAAACCTAAAACCTAAACTTGAAAAAATAAAAGAAAAACCTAAACCTAAACCTAAAAATAAAAAAATAATAACTTAAACTAAAATGTAAAAATATAAAAAAATAAAACTAAACTAAAATGTAAACATAAACCTAAAGCTAAGCCTAAAAAATAAACTAAAATAGAAAAGCTTAACTAAAATAAATAATCTAAACAAAACAAAATTATAATTAAACCTAAATAAAATTAAAATTAAACCTAAATAAAAAAATAAACTAAAATAAACTAAAATAAACTAAAATAAACTAAAATAAATCAAAAATATACTAAATAAGCATAAACCTACCAATTTACTTAACCTAAAAATAAATTTAAATAAAATAAAGTAAAACCCTAACACTGAACCCTAAACCCTAAAACAAGCCCTAAACACTAAACCCTAAACCCTAAACCTACAACTTTAAACCCTAAACCTTAAACCCTAAAATGCTAAGCCCTAAACCCTAACACTAAACACCAAATCCTAAACCCTAAACCCTAAGACCCTAAACTCTAAACCTTAAACCATAAAATATACTAAACCTATACCTAAACCCTAAACCTAAATCCAAAACCCAAAATAAGTAAACCCTAAACCCTAAAACCTATAACCCTAAACCCAAAAATCCCAAACCCTAAACCTAAAAATAAAACCTAAACCTAAACTAAATAAAACCTAAACCTTAATTAAAAAAAAAATAAAAAAAAAATAAACGAAAAACCTAAACCAAAATAAAATAACATGAAATAAATAAAATAAAAACCTAAACTAACCTAAAAAAAATAAAATAAACATAAAAATATAAAACCTAGAAAAAATCAAACATAAACATAAAATAAAAATTAAATAAACCTAAAATTAAATTTAATAAAAAACTAAATAAAAAACTGAACCTAAAAAATAAACCTAAAAATAAATAAAAAATAAAACCAAAACCCTAATCTAAAAAAAAACTAAACCTAAAATAAACAAAATAAAATAAACCTAAACCTAAACTAAAATAAATTAAATTAAAATAAATTAAACCTAAACCTAAACCAAAAATAAACTAAAGCAAAACCTAAACCTAAACCCTAAGAATAACTGACAGAGGAACATCATCGACCTGCACTATAGATTTGGCGGTAGCAAAGGCTAACATATATCTCTGGTGGTATCTGAGGTGGTGGAAATGAAGGTGGTCGAGTAGTGGTGGTTATGGAGGCTAAGAGCAATGAAGGTTATATCCATGGTGGTGGCGAGGGATAGATCCGGATATGATGGTGAATCTACTTGAGAGGTCGGTGGTTTGAGAACAGAAAAGAACATCGATCTACCACTTATAGAACTATGTCTTTACATTAGAGATGGTTCTAGTTATCGAAGGTATTTGATTTGTTGTACATGTGCTCATCTTTGATCTATGTCATTGCTTGTGTCATAAAAAACTTGGTGTGTTACTTGGTTGATGAAATCAAAAGAAGAAATGTTGAATAATTTGTTCTCTTAAAAAAACTAAAACCCTAAACTTAAAAACCTAAACCTAAAACCTAAATCCAAAACCCTAAACCCTAAAAAACCCTAAACCTAAACCCTAAACCCTAAACTAACCATAAATCCTAAAACCCTAAACCCAAACCCTAAACCCAAAACCAAAATAAAAAAAAATAAATAAAATAAACTAAATAAATAAATAAATAAACCTAAACTTATCATTATAATTTTAAAATGAAACCCAATCTAATCTTACCTAAACGCTAAACCCTAAAACCATAAACCCTAAAGAAACACCAAATCTTAAACCTAAACCATAAACCCTAAACCCTAAACCATAAAACACTAAACCCTAAACCCTAAACTCTTAAAACCTAAAAACCTAAACTTAAACTAAATAAAACCTAAAAATAAAATATATAAAATAATCTAAACCTAAATAAAATAAAATAAAAACCTAAAATAAAACCAAACCTAAACATAAAAATAAAATAAAATAAACTAATAAAAATAAACTAAAATAAAATAAATAAAACCTAAACTAAATTAAAGATATAATAAACCTAAGAATAAAACCTAAATAAAATAAAAGTAAAAGTAAAATAAAATAAAACTAAATAAAACCTAAACCCAAAAAAAATAAACCTAAAATAAAACCTAAAAAAATAAATAAAAATAAAACCTAAACCTAAACTAAAAAAAAACCTAACCTAAAATAAAAAATTAAATAAACAAAATAAAATAAACCTAAACCTAAACAATAATAAACAAAACTAAAAGAAATAAAACCTAAACCTAAACCTAAAATAAACTTAACATAAAATTAAACCTAAACTAAATAAAAGAAAATAAACTAAAAATAAACCTAAACCTAAACTAAAAAATAAAAAATAAAACCTAGTCCTTAAAAATAAAATAAACATAAAACACAACTAAAAATATACTTAAACCTAAACCTAAACTAAAAAATAAACTAAAATAAATAATCCTAAAATAAATAAACTAAACTAAATAAAAATAATAAATAATCCTAAATCCTAAACATACAACCCTAAATCCTAAACCCTAAAACCCTAAACCCTAAACCCTCAAAAACCCTAAACCCTAAATCCTAAACCTTAACCCTAAACCCTAAACCCTAAAAGCATAAACCCTAAAAGCCTAAACCATAAACCCTAAACCCTAAACCTTAACCCTAAACCCTAAACCTTTAACCTGAAACCCTAAGGCCAAAACCTAAACTTAAAATAACTAAATAAATTAAAAAATAAACCTAAACCCTAAAACATAAAAAACTAAACCTAAACATAAAACCTAAGAATGGGTAGAACCTTGATGTCAGGAACATCACCATCAACTAAGTAAGATCCGGTGGTGAGGCAAAAGCCACGAAAAGCAGTGGTAAAAAGGAGGAGATGGAGGTTACAACCGTGGTGGTGGAGAGATCGTGGGATATAATGGTGGATCCCAACTCTAGAGGCCGTTGGTTCAAAACTAGAGAAATTGAAGAACAGATCCAATCTCGCTTATGGAACTATAATGTAGAAAAATTCTAGTTATTTAGGATTTTAATTTGCTCCTTCTTCTCATTTTTTATCTATGTTGTAGCTTGTGTCTTAGAAAACTTGGTGTGTTACTTGGTTGATGAAATTGAAAAGAAGAAATGTTGAATCTGAATTTATTCTCTGTTAAAAAAATAACCCAAAAACCCTAAACTAAAACCTAAACCTTAAACCCTAAACCCCAAACCTTAAACCTTAAATCCTAAAACCTTAAACCCTAAACCCTAAATTCTAGACCCTAAATCCTAAACCCTAAACCTTAAACATAAACATAAACCAAAACCGTATACCCTAAACCTTAAATCCTAAAAAAGATAAAAACCTAAACATAAACTAAATAAAACCTAAAAATAAAATAAATAAAAAAACCTAAACCAAAATTAAATAAAAATAAAAAAATAAAAATAAAAACATAAACAAAAACCTAAACCTAAGAATAAACCTAAACCTAAACCTAAAAGAAAATAAAAAAATTAAAAAATAAACTAAAATTTAATAAATAAAACCTTAAACTAAACTAAAATATAAATAACCTAAAAATATAAAAGCTAAACCTAAAATAAAAATGAAATAAACCTATAATATAATAAAATAAAAACTAAATTAAAATCAAAACCTAAATAATAAACCTAAAAAAAATAAAAAATAAAACCTAAACCCTAAACTAAAAAACACCTAAACTAAAAAAAAAAAAAAAATAAACTAAACCTAAACCTAAAATAAACTAAAACTAAACCTAAGCCTAAACAAATAAAAAATAAAATAAACTAAAATAAACCTAAACCTAAAAAAAAAAAAAAAATTAAAACCTAAACTTAAACCCAAAAAATATAAAATAAAAAACCTAAACCTAAAAAAATAAAATAAAAAATAAAACTAAATTAAAAAATAAACCAATAAAAAAAAACTAAAATAAAACCAAAATTATAATAAATAAAACCAAAAAAATAAATAAACTAAGCTAAATAAAAATAAAAATAAACCTAAATAAAAATTTAAAATAAATTAAACTCAAATAATTAAAAAATAAACTACAGAAACCTAAACCAACTAGTTTACTTAATTTTAAAAAATATCAAATAAAATACATAAATAAAAAAACCCTAACTCTAAACCCTAACCCCTAAACACTAACCCCTAATCCCTAAAAACCTAAAAACCTAAACCTAAGCTAAATAAAACCTAAAAAAAAATATAAACCTAAATAAAATTAAAGAACGAAAACTAAAACCTAAACCCAAACTAATAACTAAAAATAAAATAAAATAAAAAGCAAAAACTAAACCAAAATAAAATAAATAAAAACCTAAACCTATAAAATAAACCAAAAAATAAAACCTAAAATAAATAAAAAATAAGACCTAAACACTAAATTTTTAAAAAAACACTAAACCCAAAATAAACAAAATAAAGTAAACCTAAACCTAAACTAAACTAAACAAAACTAAAATATATAAACCAAAAAATAAACCAAAAAATTAACCTAAAATAAAAACTTATAACCTAAAGCTAAAAAACTAAAATAAAAACCTAAACCTGAACCTAAAAATAAAAGATAAAACTTAAACCTAAAAATTAAAAATAAAAATAAATCTAAACTAAAAAGTAAACATAAACCTAAACCTAAAAAATAAACTAAAATATTAAACATTAACTAAGATAAATAAACATAAAATAAATAAACTAAAATAAATAAAAATAATAAATAAACCAAAATAAAAATATAAAAAAACTAAATAAACATCAGCCTACCAATTAACCTAATTTTTAAAAAAAAAAAGAAAACCGTAAACCCTAATCACTTAACCTTAAACACTAAATCCTAAACACTAAACCCTAAAACTAACTCTAAACCCCAAATTAACTCTAACCCTTAAACCCTAAACCCTAAGTCCTAAACCCTAAACCATAAAACCTAAACAATAAACCCTAAACCATAACCCTAACCCTAAACCATAAACTCTAAACTACAAACCATAAAACTCTAAACTTTAAATCCTAAGCTAAACCTAAACCCTAAACCCTAAACCCTAAACCATAAACCCTAAACCATAAACCCTAAACCCTAAACTCTAAACTCTAAAAACCTTAAAACCTAAACCTAAACTAAATAAGACTTAAAATAAAATAAATAAAAAACTTGAACATAAATAAAATAAAATAAAAAACTTAAATTTAACCCTAAAAATAAAAGAAAAGAGAAAAAATAAAAAGAAACTACAATAAAATAAATTAAAACCTAAACCTAAACTAAAAAATTAAATAAACCTAAGTAAAATAAAAATAAAATTAAGCTAAAATATAATAAAATAAAAATCAAATAAAAACCTAAACTTATAAAATAAACCTAAAAATAAATAAATAAAAACCTATACCCTAAACTAAATTAAACCTAAACCTAAAATATTAATAAAATAAAAAAAAATAAATCTAAACATAAACTAAAATAAATTGAACTAAAATAAACTAAACTTAAACCTACACCTAAAATAAACAAAACCTAAACCTAAACCTAAACTACATAAAACAAAATAAAGTAAAGATAAACCTAAACCTAAAATAAAAAATAAAAGCTAAAAATAAACCTAAAATAAAAACCTAAAACCTAAATCTAAAAAAATAAAATAAAAACCTAAACCTAAACAAATAATAAAAAATAATTTAAACACAAATAAATAAAAATTAAACTACATAAACCTAAACCTACCAGTTTACTTAATTGAAAAAAAAATAACAAATAAAATACATAAATAAAAAAGCCTAACTCTAAACCTTAAAACTAACTATAAACCCTAAACCCTAACCCCTATGCCTTAAAACCTAAAAACCTAAACCTAAGCTAAATAAAACCTAAAATAAAATAAAGAAAAAAAATCTAAACCTAAATAAAATAATAAAATAAAATAAAATAAGAACCTAAACAAAAACCAAAACCCATACTGAAACCTAAAAGTAAAATAAAATAAAAATAAAAATGAAACTTAAATAAAATAAATAAAAAAGTAATCTTTAAAAAAACCTAAATATAAACCCTAAAAATAAATAAAAAATAAAACCTAAATTTAAAAATAGAAAACCTAAACCAAAAATAAATAAAATAAGGTAAACCAAAACCTAAACTAGGCTAAACTAAACTAAAATAAATAAATCTGAAAATAGAAACCTAAAAATTAACCAAAACATTAACCTAAAAAAAACCTAAAACCTAAACCTAAAAAATAAACTAAAATAACTAAATATTAAATAAATAGACTAAACTAAATAAAAATAATGAATAAACCAAAAGAAAAATATAAAAAAACTAAATGTACTAAATAAACTTAAGCCTATCCATTTACTTAATGTTTAAAAAAAAAACCCCTAAACCCTAATCCCTTAACCCTAAATAATCCTAAACCTAAACTCCTAAACCTAAACCCTAAACCTAAAACTATAACATAACTTAAACCTAAATCTAAACTAAACCCTAAATTTATACTCTAACCAAACTAAATTAAACCTAAAACCTAAACTCTAAACCCTACACTTTAAACTCTAAAAACCTAAAATCCTAAAACCTGAACTTAATAAAACCTAAAAATAAAATGAATTAAAAAACCTAAGCCTAAATAAAATAAAATATTAAGATAAAATAAAAACCAAAATTATAACTTAAACCTAACTTTAAAAATAAAATAAACAAGAAAAATAAAAATAAACTAAAATAAAAAAAATGTAAACTAAACTAAATAAATAAAATAAACCTAAGAATAAAAAACCTAAATAAAATAAAAACTAAATGTAAAATAAAAATAAAATTAAGCTAAAATATAATAAAATAAAAACTAAATAAAAATCTAAACTTAAAAAATAAATCTAAAAAAATAAGTAAAAATCTATACCCTAAACTAAAAAAAAACCTAAACCTAAAATATAAATAAAATAAAAATAAAATAAATCTAAACGTAAACTAAAATAAACTAAACTTAAACCTAAACCTAAAATAAACTAAACCTAAACTACATAAAACAAAATAAACTAAAGATAAACCTAAACTTAAAATAAAAAATAAAACCTAAAAATAAACCTAAAATAAAAACCTAAAACCTAAACCTAAAAAAATTGAATAAAAACCTAAACCTAAACCTAAAAATAAAAAATAAATTAAACTCAAATAAATAAAAAATACACTAGATAAACCTAAACCGGCCAGTTTACTTAATTTTAAAAAATAACAAATAAAATACATAAATAAAAAACCCTAATTGTAAACCCTAAAACTAACTATAAACCCTAAACCCTAAACCCTAATCCCTAAAAACCTAAAAACCAAAACCTAAGCTAAATAAAACCTAAAAATAAAATAAATAAAAAATTTAAACCTAAATAAAATAAGAACCTAAACTAAAACCTAAACCCAAATTGAAACCTAAAAATAAAATATAATAAAAAATAAAATTGAACTAAAATAAAATAAATAAAAACCTAAAACTAAAAAATAAACTTAAAAGTAAATAAAACATAAAACATAAACCCTAAATTAAAAAAAATCTAAACCAAAAATAAATAAAATAAAGTAAATCTAAACCTAAACTAAACTAAACTAAACTAAAATAAATTAACCTAAAAATAGAAGCCTAAAAATAAACCAAAATATGAACCTAAAATAAAAACATAAAACCTAACCCTAAAAAAATCAAATAAAAACATAAACCTAAAAATAAAAGATTAAACATTAACCTAAAAACTAAAATAAAAATAAAACTAAACTAAAAATTAAACCTAAACTTAAACCTAAACCTAAAAATAAACTAAAATAAAAAGCCTTAGCTAAAATAAATAAGCTAAACTAAATAAAAATAATAAATAAACTAAAAGAAAATATAAAAAACACTAAATAAACTAACTAAACCTAAACCTACCGATTTACGTAATTTTCAAAAAAAAAGAGAAAATGCTAAACCTAATCCCTTAACCCTAAACACTAAATCCAAAACCCTAAACCATAAAACTAACCCTAAACCCTAAACTAACCCTAACCCCTAAACCCTTAACCCTATGTCCTAAACCCTAAACCCTAAAACCTAAACCCTAAACCCTAAACCATAACCCTAATTCTAAACCCTAAACTCTAAACCATAAATAAAATTCAAAACCTTAAACCCTAAGAGAACCCTAAACCCTAAACCTTAAAGCTTAAACATTAAACCATAAACCCTAAACCCTAAACCCTAAAACCCTAAATCCTAAACCTGAAATCCTAAACCCTAAACTTTAAACTCTAAAACTTAAAAACCTAAACCTAAACTAAATAAAACATAAAAATAAAATAAATTAGAAAACCTAATCTTAAATAAAATAAAATAAAAAAATAAAATAAAAACCTAAACTATAACTTAAACCAAACCCTAAAAATAAAACAAAAGTGAAAAAGAAAAATAAACTAAAATAAAATAAATTAAAACCTAAACTAAACTGAAAAATAAAATAAACTTAAGAATAAAATAATTAAATAAAATAAAAACTAAAAGTAAAATAAAAATAAAATTAAGCTAAAATATAATAAAATAAAAACTTAATAAAAACCTAAACTTAAAAAATAAACCTAAAAATAAATAAATAAATACCTAAACCCTAAACTAAAAAGAACCTAAACCTAAAATATAAATAAAATAAAAATAAAATAAATCTAAACCTAAACTAAAATAAACTGAACTAAAATAAAATAAATTTAAACATAAACCTAAAGTAAACTAAACCTAAGCTACATAAAACAAAATATACTAAAGATAATCCTAAACCTAAAATAAAAAATAAAACCTAAAAATAAACCTAAAATAAAAACCTAAAACCAAAATCTAAAAAAGTAAAACAAAAACTTAAACATAAACCTAAAAATTAAAAATAAATTAAACTCAAATAAGTAAAAAAATAAACTACATAAAGCTAAACCTACCAATTTACTTAATTTTAAAAAATAATAAACAAAATAAATAAAAAACACCTAACTCTAAACCCTAAAACTAACAGTAAAACCTAAACCATAACCCCTAAACACTAACCCCTAATCCCTGAAAACCTAAAATCCTAAACCTAAGCTAAATAAAATCTAAAAAAAATAAATAAATAAACCTAAACCAAAATAAAATAAAATAAAATAAGAACCTAAACTAAAAGAAAAACCTAAACTTAAACCTAAAAATAAAATAAAATAAAAAATAAAAACCAAACTAAAATAAAATAAATAAAAACCTAAACCTAAAAAACAAAACTTAAAAATAAATAAAAAATATAACCTAAACCCTAAATTTTAAAAACAAATGTAAACCAAAAAGAAAATAAATAAAGTAAACCTAAACCTAAATGAAACTAAACTGAACTAAAATAAATAAACCTAAAAATAGAAACCTAAAAATAAACTACAAAAATAAACCTAAAATAAAAACATAGAACCTAAACCTAAAAAAATAAAATAAAAACCTAAACCTAAACCTAATAATAAAAGATAAAACCTAAACCTAAAAAGTTAAAATAAAAATAAAATTAAGCTAAAAAGTAAACATAAACCTAAACCTAAACCTAAAATAAAAAACCTTAACTAAAATAAATAAACATAAAGCAAATAAACTAAACTAAATAAAAATAATAAAAAAATAAAAAAATATAAAAAAATATAAAACTAAATAAAATAAATAAACCTAAGTTTACTAATTTTAAAAGAAAACAAACCCTAATCCTTAAAAAACTCTAAATAATAAACCCTAAAACTAACACTAAACTAAACTAACAACCTAAACCCTAAACCCTAACTAACCCTAACCCTAAGCTCTAAACCCAAAACCTAAACCCAAAACCCTAAAACCTAAACCCTAAACCCTAAACCATAACCCTAACCCTAAACCCTAAACACTAAACCAATAACCGTAAAACTCTAAACCTTAAACCCTAAGCTAACCCTAAACCCTAAACCCAAAAGCCTAAACATTGAACCCTAAACCCCAAACACTAAACCCTAACCCTAAACCCTAAAATCCTAAACCCTAAACCCTAAACCCTAAACCCTAAAACCTAAAACCTAAACCCAAAACTCTAAACTCTAAACTATAAAAACCTAAAAACCTAAACCTAAACTAAATAAAACCTAAAAATAAAATAAAAAAACACCTAAACCTAAATAAAATAAAATAATAAAGTAAAATAAAATAAAAACCTAAACTATAACTTAAACCTAACCCTAAAAATAAAATAAAAGAGAAAAATAAAAATAAACTAAAATAAAATAAATAAAAACCTAAACTAAACTAAAAAATAAAATAAAACTAAGAATAAAAAACCTAAATCAAACAAAAACAAAAATTAAAATAAAATTAAAATTAAGCTAAAATATAATAAAATAAAATCTAAATAAAAACCTAAACATGAAAAATAAACCTAAAAATAAATTAATAAATACCTAAACCCTAAACTAAAAAAAAACCAAAACTTAAAATAAAAATAAAATAAATCTAAATAGCAAAGGTTATAGCCATAGTGGTGGTGAAGGAGAGAACGGGATATGATGGTGGATCCCAATAAACCTATAACTAGAAACTAAAGAATGGTCGATAAGTGCTTAAATGTCTTCAATAAAGTTTTATCTCAGTTTTGATTTGCTTTATGCATGCTCATTTCTGATCTATTTCATCACTTATGTCTTAGAAAACTTGGTGTGTTATTTTGTTGATAAAATCAAAAAGAAAAAAATGTATAATTTGAATTTATTCTCTGCTAAAAAGAAACCAAAAGCCCTAAGCCCTAAACTAAAACTTGAACCCTAAACCTAAAACCTAAACCCTAAACCATAAATGCTAAAAAGCCTAAACCCTAACCCTTAAACCCTACACCGTAAAAACCCTAAACCCTAACCCCTAAACCCTAAACCCTAAAAACCCTAAACCCTAAAAATTAAATAAGTAAATAAACCAAATACTTAATTAAAATAAATAAATAAAATAAAATAAAAACTTAAACTAAAACTCAAACATAAACGTAAAAAATTAAATAAAATAAACTAAAAAATTTAACTAAAATAAAATAAATAAAAACCTAAACAAAACTAAAAAATAAAATAAACCTAAGAATAAAAAACATAAATAATATTAAAACTAAATGTAAAATAAAAATAAAATAAACCTGACACAAGCCTAAAATAAAAACAAATAAAAACTTAAACCTAAAAAATAAACCTATAAATAAATAAGAAATAAAACCTAAACCAAAAACTAAAAAAGAAAAAACCTAAACCTAAAATAAAAAAGTCCTAAAACTAAACTAAAATAAACTAAACAAAAATAAAAAAAACCTAAACCTAAACTTAAAATAAACTAAACCTAAACCCTACACTAAATAAAATAAAATAAACTAAACATAAACCTAAACATAAACTAAACAAATAATACCAAAAAATAAAGCTAAAATAAAAACCTGAAACCTAAACCTAGAAAAAATAAAATAAACCTAAACTAACCTAAAAAATAAAATAAAACCTAAACCTAAAAAAATAAAATAAAATAAGTCATCTAAAAAATAAACCTAAACCTCAAAATGAACTAAAAAATAAAACCTAAACTAAAATAAATGAATCTAAAATAAATAAACTAAACTAAATTAAAAAATAAAATAAACATAAATAAAAATAAAAAATAAAATAAACTAAAATAAATAAAAATATACTAAAACTAAATAGTAAAAGAACAAATCTTGAATCAGATATTCTTGTTAAAAAAAAACCATAACCCTAAACCCTAAACAGTAAACCCCTAACCCTACGACCTAAACCCTAAACCCTAAACCCTAAACCCTAAACCCTAAACCTTAAAACCCTAAACCCTAAATCCTAAACCTTAAAATGTGTACCATAAACAAAAATAAAATTAAAAAATAAAATTAAAAAATAGAAATTAAAACCTAAACTTAAACATAAACCTAAACCTAAACCTAAAAGGAAAAGAAAATAAAAAAGCCAATATAAAATAAAATAAAATAAAACCTAAACTAAACTAAAAATATTAAAATCTTAAAAAAACTAAACCTAAAATAAAAATAAAATAAACCTAAAATAAAATAAAACTAAACAAAGACCTAAACCTAAATAATAAGCCTAAAAAAATAAAACCTAGAAATAAATAAAAAATTAAAAATTAAACCTAAACTAAGAAAACCTAAACCTAAAATAAAATAAACCAAACTAAAATAAATAAACATAAACCTAAACCTTAAAAAAACTAAACCTAAACCCTAAACTAAATAAAATAATATAAACTAAAAATAAACCTAAACTAAAAAATAAAACCTAAAAGAAAAACCTGAAACCTAATCCTCAAATAATAAAATAAAAAACTAAACCAAAAAATAAAAAATAAAACCTAAACCAAAAAATAAAAATAAAAATAAAACTCAACTAAAAATAAATCTAAACCTAAACCTAAACCTAAATAATAAATTAAAATAAAAACCTAAACTAAAATAAATAAAACTAAAATAAATAAACTAAACTAACTAAAAATACAAAAATTACATAAATAAAAATTAAAAATAAAATAAACCAAAATAAATAATAAGTAAACTAATTAAAGAAAAGAAGAAATGTTGAACATGAATTTTTTTCTCTATTCAAAAAAATACAAAAACCCTAAATTCTAAACTAAAACTAGAACCCTAAACCTAAAACATAAACCAAAAACCCTAAAAACCTGAAACCCTAAACCCTAAACCCTAAACCCTAAACCCTAAAACCCTAAACCCTACCCTATACCCTTAAATCTAAACCCTAAACCCCAAACCCTAAAAACCCCTAAACCCTAATAAAAAAACAAACTAAACCCCAGCCACTAAACCTTAAACCCTAAAAAGCTAAAACCTAAACCTAAAAAATAAAACATAAAACTAAAATAAATAAAAAAATCTAAACCAAAATAAAAAATAAAAATAAAAAAAATCAAAACATAAACTAAAACCTAAACCTAAACATAGAACTAAACCTAAACTTAAAAAGAAAATAAACTAAAAAATAAAAACTAAACTAAACTAAAATAAAAAAAACATAAACTAAACTAAAAAAATAAGTAATAAAAATAAAATAAAAACTAAACCTAGAATAAAAATAAAATAAACATAGAATAAAATAAAAGAAAACTAAATAAAAAATTAAACCTAAATAATAACCCTAAAAATACAACATAAAAATTAATAAAAAATAAAACTAAAACCCTAAACTAAAATAAAAGGCCTAAACCTAAAATCAAATTAAAATTAACCTAAACCTAAACTAAAATGAACTAAACTAAAATAAATAAAACCAAAGCTAAACTTAAACCTAAACCTAAACTAAATAAAATAAAATAAACTAAAAATAAAACTAGACCAAGACTGAAAAATTAAACATAAAAATAAACCAAAAGAAAAAACCTAAAACCTAAACCTAAAAAATGAAAATAAAAACCTAGACCTAAACCTAAAAATAAAAAATAAATTCAAAACCTAAAAAAATAAAATAAAAATAAAAATAAACTAAAAAATAAACCTAAACCTAAACTTAAACCTAAAAATAAACTAAAATAAAAAAAAAACTAAAATAAATAAACTAAACTAAATTAAAAATAAATTTATTTTAAATCAAAATAAAAAATAAAATAAACTAAACTTTAAAAAAACTAAATAAACCTAAACTTACCAGTTTACTTACTTTTAAAAGATATTAAAATTTTAAAAAAATTTACCAAAAACCCTAATGCTGCACCCTAAACTCTAAAACTACCCCTAAACCCTAAACTCTAAACCTTAAACCCTAAACCCTAACACCTAAAACCATAAACCTACAACCCTAAACCTAAACCTAAACCATAAACCATAAACCCTAAGCCCTAAACCGTAAAAAACCCTAAACCCTAAACCCTTAAAAATCCTAAACCTTAAATAGTAACCCTAAACCCTATAAAATCCTAAACCCTAAACCCTAAACCATAAACCCTAAACACTAAACCTTAAACTCTAAAATTAACCCTGAACCCTAAACCCTAAACCTATAACACTAAACCCATAACCCTAAACTTTAAAAAACCCAAAACAATAAACTAGAACATGAACCATAAATCTTAAACTTAAACCCTAAACCCTAAACCTAAACCCTAAACCTTAACCCAAAACCATAAACTGACAACCCTATACCATAAACTTTAAACCCTAAAACCCTAAACCCCAAACCCAAAACCCTAAACCCTAAACCCTAAACCTTAAATCCTAAATCGTAAACACAAAAAACCCTAAAGCCTAAACACTAAATCCTAAACCCTAAACCCTAAAACCCTAAACCCTAAAACCCTAAACCCTAAAACCTAAACCCTAAAACACTAAAAACATAAACCAAAAAAATAAAATAAAAATAACTCTCAACTAAAAAATAAACTTAAACCTAAAAAACAAACTAAAATAAATATACCTAAAATAAATAAACTAAACTAAATAAAAATAAAAAATTAACCTAAATAAATAACTAAACTAAATAAACCTAACCCTACTAGTTTACATAATTTAAAAAAAACTATAAACCATAAATCCTAAAACTGACCCTAAACTCTAAACGCTAAACCTATAAGACTAACCTATAACCCTAAACCCTAAATCGTAAACTCTAACCCTAAACCATAAATCCTAAAAGCATAAACCCCAAAACCCTAAACCCTAAATCTTAAACCCTAAACCCTAAACCCTAAACCCTAACCTTAAACCCTAAAACCTAAACCTCAAACCCTAAACCTAAACCTAAAGTAACTAAATAAATTAAAACATAAACATAAACCCCATAACCTAATAAATTAAACCTAAACCCACACTCTAAGAATGGGCATAACCCTGACGGTAGGAACATCATTGTCTACTAGACTACATCTAGATCTGGCAAAAGGCTAAGAGGCGGCTATCATAGTAATGTGGGGACTGAGGTGGCAGATATGGAGGTGGTGGTCGGAGTTATGGTGGTTACAAAGGTGGGAGAACTGACGGAGGTTATAGCCATGGTGGTGGCGGAGGTAGAGATTGGTAAAATCATGTTGGATTCTACTACTCTAGAGGCCGAGGTGGTTCTGATGAGAACTGGAGAAATTAAGGATGGTTGATATCATCTACTACTTATGGAATTGTCTTTACTGTAGAGATGGTTTTAGTTATCTAGGGTTTTTTATTTTCTCTATGTGTGCTCATTTTTTCATATTTGTTATCGCTTGTGTCTTAGAACACTTGGTGTGTTACTTGGTTGAAGAAATAAAAAAGAAGAAATGTTGAATCTGAATTTATTCTCTATTAAAAAAACCTTAAACCCTAAACTAAAACTTAAACCCTAAACCCTAAACCCTAAAAAGCTAAAACCTAAACCTAAACTAAATAAAACCTAAAAATAAAAAAAATAAAAAAAACATAAACCAAATTAAAATGAAAAAAATAAAATAAAATAAAAACATAAACTAATACCTAAACCTAAACCAAAACCTAAACCTAAAAAGAATATAAAATAAAAAATAAGAACTAAAATAAAATGAAATAAATAAAACCTAAACTAAACAAAAAAAATAAAAAAACCAAAATAAAATAAAAACTAGACCTAAAATAAAAATAAAATAAATGTAAAATTAAATAAAATAAAGGCTAAATAAAACCTAAATCAAAAAAATAAACCTAAAATAACCTAAAAATAAATAAAAAATAAAACCTAAACCTTAAACCAAAAAGAAACCAAACCCTAAAATAAAAATAAAATAAACCTAAACCTAAACTAAAATAAACTAAACTAAAATAAATAAAACCTAAACCTAAAATAAACTAAACCTAAACCTAAACCTTAACTAAATAAAATAAAATAAATAAAAATAAATTTAAACATAAACTAAAAAGAAAACCTAAAAAATAAACCAAAATAGAAAACTCAAACCTAAACCTAGAAAAATAAAATAAAAACCATAACCTAAACATGAAATTAAAATATAAAACCTAAACCTAATAAATAAACCTCAAAATAAATCCTAAAAATAAATAAAAAATAAAACCTAAACCTTAAACCAAGAAGAAACAAAAACCTAAAATAAAAAAATAAACCTAAACCTAAAGTAAAATAAACTAAACTAAAATAAATAAAACATAAACCTAAACCAAAAATAAACTAAACCTAAGCCTAAACCTTAACTAAATAAAATAAAATAAATAAAAAATAAATCTAAACCTAAACTAAAAGTAAAACCTAAAAATAAACCAAAATAAAAAACTCAAACCAGAACCTAGAAAAATAAAATAAAAACCATAACCTAAACCTAAAAATAAAAAATTAAACCTAAACCTAAAAAATAAATTAAAAATAAAACTCAACTAAAAAATAAACCTAAACCCAAAAAATATACTAAAATAAAAAATATAAACTAAAAAAAATAAACCAAAAATAAATAAACTCAACTAAATAAAAATAAAAAATAATCCTAAATAAAAATAAAAAATAAAGTCAAATAAGCAAAAAATAAACTAAATAAACTAATAAAACCTAAACATATGTGTTTACTTAATTATTTTTTAAAAAAACATTGAACCCTAAATACTAAACCCTAAACCCTAAAGCCTAAAACTAACCCTAAACCCCAAACCCTAAATCCACAACCCTTAACCTTAAACCCTAAAACTTTAAACCCTAAACTCTAAACCCTAAATCCTAAACTCTCGACCTTAAACCCTAAATCCTAAATCCTAAACCTTAGACTTTAAACCCTAAACCCTAAACTCTAAAACCTACAACACTAAACCTTAAACCCCAAACCCTAAACCTTAAACCCCAAACCCTAAACCCTAAACCCTAAACTAACCTAACCCTCAAACCAACCATAAACCCCAAGAATGGGCAACCTAATCGGTGAACATCACCATCAACTAGGCTAAGTCTAGATCTAGCGGTGGTGGAGGTGAAGGCAAAGGCAACAGTTATCACAGTGGTGGTGGGGGATCTGGAGGTGCTGGTGGATATGGAAGTGGTGGCTAGAGTAGTGGTGGTTATGGAGGCGGGAGACTGATGGAGGTTATAGCCATGGTGGTGGCGGATGGAGAGATTGGGGATATTATGGTGGATCCCACTGCTCAAGAGGCGAGGGTGGCTATGATTGGAATTCGAGAAATTGCAGAATGGCTGATATGATCTACTGTTTATGGAATTGTGTCTTTATAGTAAAGATAGTTCTACATATTAAGGGTTTTTGATTTGCTCAATGGGTGCTTATTTTTTATCAATGTCGTAGCCTATGTCTTAGAAAACTTGGGGTGCTACTTGGTTGATGAAATCAAAGAAATGTTGAATGAATTTGTTCTTTAAAAAAAAATCTTAAATTCTAAACCCTAAACCCTACACTAAAACTTAAACCCTAAGCCTAAACCCTAAACCTTAAGCCATAAACCCTAAAAACCCTAAACCTGAAACACTAAAACCTAAACAGTAAACCATAAACACTAAACCCTAAACCCTACATAATAAACCCTAAACCCTAAACCCTATACCCTAAACCCTAAAACACTAAACACTAAACCCTAAATAAACTATAAAACCATAAAACTGAGATCGTAAAACCTATAACCCTAAAATCTAAACCCTAAACCCTAAACCCCAAACCCTAAACCTTAAAAACTAAACCCTAAACTAGCCCTAAACCCTAAACTAACTCTAAACCCTAAACCTTAAGCTAACCCTAAACCCTAACCCTAAACCCTAAACCTTAAACCTATACCTTGAATAAAGATGTCATTAGAAGTAGATCTAAAGAATGACCTAATCCTAACATATTTATGATAGTTGAAGAAAATGTCATCAAGAGACTTTCCCTTGATAATTATAGATTTGAATACCCTAAACCTTAACTTTAAATCGTATTATAATGCCATATATTATAGTATAATGTAGCATCATATATTTGAGCACGTATTGATGTGTTTTTGGATGTTATAAGATGTTTTGAAATATTTTAGTATATTATGGTAATGTGCCTTATTGTCTATATTAATATAAATCATAAAAATATTGATTTAATAAATCAGAAGATGAAATTTGTTCAATTTGATGTGGGAATTAGGTTTTAGTACCAAAGGTATGCTATGCCACTTGTAGTCTAAAATGTAAGATTTTATGTAAAAAAATGTTATATGTTGTAACATAGTATAGTATCATATATCATAATATATTCTTCTATGCATTCTAAATTTTTTTAGTATTTTACAATCATGTAGTCGAGCCTACACTAGAATTATTTATTAAAATGTTGATTTAGACTTAAAAATGGTTGAATTTGGCCAAATGCATAGTAGGTAGAGCATGACATCATAATATATTATTTCAATTTAAAATATGTATGGGATACGACTAAAATATATAGTTTTTTTATTTTTTAGAATAATTTTATGATTTTTAATCTTAAGAAATCCCTTGCGATGTGATATGTAATATAATATAATATAGAATGATATAGTGTTTTGTAATATACGATGCCATAACATAGTGTAGCATCATGGATTATAGCATACTATTATGTATTACTGCATGTTGTTTAGCATATTTTAGTTTCTTATAGTATGATGTAGTTGTGTTTGTACTAGTATAACTCATAAAAATAATAATTTATAGGCTGAGACGATGGGATTTGGCCAAATTAAAGGTAAGCTTTAGGGAACATCATTGGGGGTGTGCTATGGTGTGTCATTTAATTAAAAGAATGGAATTTTGCATCAAAATAAAAGTTCATTTTTCAACCAAATTTTATAATTTTTTTCTTAAAGTGATTCATTTTAAGGTGTAATGTAAGATAATATACTATTGAAAGAATATTAAATTATAATGTACATAATAATATAACTTCACATATATATGAAGGTGGTGATGTATTACTAAATGTTATTGTACATTTTAGTATGTTTTAATTTTGTTATAATGCATTGGGTCAAAACTTGCAAAAATGTTAATTTGAAGGTTGAGGTGGAAGAATTTGGCCAAATTAGTACGCTGAAGCAACACCAAAATTATGCTTTTTTTGTACAATTTCTAATAGAAATAATAATTTTACATCCAAAATGAACATTATTCATATTTTGAGAACATTTTGTTATTTGTTCCTTTTAAGTGATTCTAATGAGGTGTAATGTTAGACAATATATTATATTATAGCAAATTATAATATAACATCATATATTATAATATATGTTGGCTTAATTAGCCTCATGTTCAATTTGATTAATTTTGATGATAACAAACAAATGCTTGGATGTTCTAATGAATATTTTTATGTGTTTCAGATATATCAATTGCTAATTACATATCCAATACATCTCACAAATTGTTAGAAGAAATTGCAAGAATAAAAGAATGAAAGGGATAATGTGAAGCTCATGATTTTAGGTTATATGACTATTCATATGAGTTCTTTGGCATGAATCAATTTGCTCACAACCTAACATACTATTTTAATGAGGTTAATTTGTATAAATCTTTATTTAATTAACATTCAATTATATGTTTTCTACATAGCATAATAAAATTGTCAAAGTAATAAATGATCATAACTATTAAGTATAATTATTTTATTTACTTAATATAATTAGGTATTTTAATTTAATTTGCTGGTTATATGATAACTAACATATTTATGATTATATATAAATTATATCATAATTTTTAAATATCACATGTCAAAATTAACAAAAATATATAAAATTTTGTATTTTAGCCAAAGTCATTGTTTAATCAAAGAATTCATATCTGATTTTATCTCCATCAGTTCCTTGGATTTTTTCCTTTAAAATTAGTGGTTACATGACCCACTTTGCATTAAAATTGAATTTATTATGATTTTTTAAACATTACTTGATTTTAATAATGGATGCATGCTACATGCTTTGAATATATTAAGAGCTACATGTGATTACTTTTGACTTTCCCATGTGAATAGCCGAATTTTTGCTGCTAAATTTAATATTTGTTTAATATAAATTATATTTTTATTGAATATTAAATTATCACATGATAACATGAGGTTGTATAATATATTTCTTTGAAATAATTTTTTAAATGACCTTCTTGCCTATAAATAGCCCTCATTCTCTTCATGAAAGCATCCTCATTCAAAATTCAAAATCTCTCCAGCAAATCTAAGAAAATCTCTTAAATGTTCTTTCCAAGTGTTCTCCAAATATTGCAAGATCAAATCCTTGGTTTGGAAGCTTCAACATCTTCAACAAACCTTTTAAATTACTTGAGTTTGTTTTCTTGATCTTAATACTTCTTAGTTGTTCATGCTATTTTCACCATCTATTTCTTCTTTCTAATTTATACTTTTTGGTGGATTAGTCTTTGAACATTGGTTTTCACATCAAAGCTTCTCAATCATTTTTTTTTGGTGAAAAACTCTTGTGATAATTTGTAGGATCTATTTCAACTTGCTGAAATTTTTAGCTTCCTACAAATTTCTTTTGGTTTCTTGAAATATTTCTTCTTTGGTCTTATTTTGAAAGATCATTTATTCTTAGATCTATTTTAAGCATTTTAAAATAAATTATTGTGCTGAAATTATTTTCATATTTTCTAGATCTCTCTTTTTTTAATTGAAAGCTTACTAGACAACTTAGATCTATCATATACTTATTTTTTTTTATTTTGTGATCATTAGCATTAATTGAAAGAATCTTTTGGTTAAAAAAAAATTACTCCTTGCTGAAATTTATCTTATCATGAAAAAGAATATTGTGAATTTATTTTGAAATCATTTTGTATTATTCTACAAATTATAACAACTTAAACATCTAGTAAGATCACTTTAAGATATTTATTTTTATTAAGTGAGCATTTTGCCAAATTTTTGAGTTGTAAAGTGATCATTTATAAGTTGTGAGATCACTTTTTTGAATTTGATTTCTTGGTATATTTGTGAGAGATTTACTTTATCAAAATTTATTATTTTGTATTTTTTTTTTGTTGTAAAATTTATTTTGGGGTTGTACTTCCTTTGTAGGAGTACATATTGTTGTAGGGGTTGTACTTGCCCGTTATAGGAGTATTTTTTGTAAACCATTTTTTTCATTTAGTGGATTCCTAGCGGTGGCTAGGCGTGGATGTAGGCGGTTTGGGGTTTGGCGAACCATTAAAATCGTGTGCCTCTTGTCTCTATTTACTTTATTGTATTTTTATTTTTGCTGCATTTAGAATTATATCTTATCATTATAAAATCAAAATCTAATTTTCTATTTAAAATTAAAATTTAAGTTTTGAAAATTTTAATATTACCCAATTCACCCTCTTGGGTGCTATAGTGTCTCACAATTGGTATCAGAGCCTAGGCTCTTTTATTGGCTTAACATCCAAGAGTAAATCTTTTCACTATGGCACAAGGTTTCACAAAGGGTTCATTCTGGGAGGGACAATCCACTCATAGACCTCCACTTTTAGATAGTGTACCATTTGATTATTGGAAAAATAGAATTAGTACATTTTTAAGAGGTCAAGATGCGCATGTGGTATATGTTGACACATCAATATCATACACCCACGGTAGAAGTAAATGGCATTAAAGTAGAAAAACCTTTTGAGGAATGGTCTATAGCTGAAAGAGAACTTGATGAATTAAATGCTAGGGCTTGTAATACTTTACAATGTGCTTTATTACTCTGATGATTACATGAAAATTTCTATGTTAAGTACCAAAAGAAATATGGGATAAACTTATTATAACTTATGAAGGAACTAGTGAAGTTAGAGATGCTCACATAAATAGACTTGTTCATGATTATGAGTTATTTCATATGTCTCCTTCTAAATCTATTTCGATATGTATACTAGATTTATGAAAATAATTAACACATTACATTCTCTTGGAAAACATATAGGAATCAAGACTTAGTTTATAAGATTCTTAGATGTCTTCCAAAAGAATGGGAAGCTAAAGTAACACTATTAGTGAAGCTAAAGATTTATCTACTTATCCACTTGATCGCTTTTGGGTTCTTTGATAGCACATGAATAGGTTATTGCTCAAAGGGATAAGATGGATAACTCGACAAAAAGGGAGAAGGAGAAAGAAAAAGCCATTGCATTACAAGTTGATGAGAGTGATGAGCATAACACCTCAAGCTCGGATGGTGATATGATGAGGTGGTTATGCTTTCCAAAAGGCTTGGGAACTTGCTAAGGAAGAAGAATCAAAGGTATAAAAAATCTAAAATTATAAATTTCAAACTAAGAAATTTCTAAGGTGAAGGGATCATTTGCTATCATTGTAAAAGCACGGACACATAAGAGGTGATTGTCCAGAACTTATTGAATCAAAGAAAAAGAAATTGATGTAAACAAAAGAAAAATATGAAGGAGAAAAAGTACCATAAGAAGAAGAAGAGGCTTTATGGGCCAATCAGATTCAAATGAATCAAGTACTTGCTCATCGATGAAGAGGTCAACATATGTCTTATGGCAAATGGAGAATTTGACTTAGATTCTCAAGAGGTATGTAATGATATATCTTATGATGAATTAGATGATGCTTTTAATGATTTAGTTATTGAATATAAAAAATTAAAAGAAAATACAAAACCTTAGAAAAGAACATAAAATTTAGATATGCATTTTTGTGATTTAAAAATGAATGTGATAATTTAAAAGTAAAAATACTTCTTTATTAAATTGTTCCTTACTTGTAGGTAAACTTGAAAGAGAGAATATCTTATTAAAAGCAAGATTAGAATTATGTTTAAAATCACAAGTTCATTATAATACTTCATCAAGAAAAACATTTAATAAAATTATTTGCATCATACATCCCACTCATATATCTTATAATTATCATTCTAAATCATATGCAAACACTAATGTTTGGTGCAACTATTGCAATAAAAAGGGCATATTTCATTTGATTGCTATGCATAAAATACAAAATACTAAGCAATCATCTTATGTATGGGTACCAAAAGGTACAAAACACTACACAAACCATGCATGCTAAATATCTTACTTCAAATTTAGAATGTGGACCCAAACATGTTTGGGTTCCAAAAGTTAACATGTGAGTTTATTTTGTAGGAATGCCTTCAAAGCAAAATCAAAGAAGGCATGTGGTACTTGGGCAGTGGATGTTCAAGACATATGATGGGAGATAAAGATAAATTCACAACTTTAGAATCAAGTGATGGAGGATTTGTTACATATGGAGATAATGCAAGGGAAAAAAATCATTGGCATTGGTTCTATTTGTAAGAATTCTATCACTTTAGATAAAGTTTTTCTAGTAGAAGGATTAAAACATAATTTAATTTCTATTAGTCAATTATGTGATAAAGGTTTGAATGTAGTATTCCATGCATCATATTGCATTATAAAAATAATGAAAATGTTTTGCTAGTAGGAAAAGATACAAAAATATTTATGTCATTGATTTAGATAGCTTTCATGATGTAAATTTAAACTTACTTTGTTTTAAAAGCACTCATGATGATATATGGTTATGGCATAGGAGACTATGTCATATTAACATGCACACACACTTAATAAAATTGCTAAACTTGATTTAGTAGTTGGTTTGCCTAAATTAAATTTTCATTCAAACTATGTTTGTGATGCATGTATTCATGGTAAACATTCTAGAAGCTCATTTAAAAGTAAAAAATATTGTTTCTAGACCTCTAGAATTATTGCACATGGATTTATTTGGTCCTATTAGCACCACTAGCTTAGGTGGAAAAATTATGGTTTTGTGATTGTTGATGATTTCTCTAGATATACTTGGGTTTATTTGTAACTTACAAGGATGATGTTTTGGTGAGTTTAGAAAGTTTTCTAAATATATTCAAAGAGAACAAGGCCTTTTGATTAATAGGGTTCAAGCGATCATGGTGGAATTTGAAAATAAATTATTTGAGGATTATTGTGATGAACATGGGATTAGACATAATTTTTCTGCACCTAGAACTCCCCAACAAAATGGAGTAGTAGAGAAAAATAGAATATTAATTGAATTAAGTAGATCTATGCTTGATGAGTATAAATTGCCAAAATATTTTTGGGAAGCGTAAATAACATGTTATGTAATGAATAGGATCTATTTTAGACCAATTTTGAAGAAGACACCTATGAATTGTTTTTTGGAAAGAAGCCTAAGATTAAACACTTTCATGTATTTGGATGTAAATGCTTTATTTTGAATAATGGAAAAGATCATTTAGGTAAGTTTGATTACGAATTAAATGATGGTATTTTCTTAGGATACTCTCTTTCTAGTAGAGCTTATAGAGTTTACAATAAAAGAAAAATGATTGTAGAAGAATCAATACATGTTATTTTTGATGAAAATTTGATTGATCCTATTAGAAATGAAGTGATTGATGAAGAGATTGATAACTTTAAGAAAATATCTTTAGAAGATAATATGGATGATTCATTGCCTAAAGAATGGAAATATAATAAAATCATCCAAAGGAACTAATTATAGGGATCCTTCAAAAGGAGTTATGACTAGAAGGCATAGTAGAAGTTGTAGATCATTCAACATTTTATAGGTTGAACCTAAAAATTTAGAAGAAGCATTAAATGATAATTTTTGGATTATTGCTATGGAAGAGGAGTTAAATCAATTTGTAAGAAATGATGTTTGGGAATTAGTCCCAAGACCCCAAGATCAAAATGTCATTGGAACAAAATGGATCTTTAGGAATAAGCTAGATGATTCAGGTTGTATTGTTAGAAATAAAGCTAGGTTAGTTGCACAAGGGTACTCACAAGTTGAAGGTATAGATTTTGAAGAATCTTTTGCACCCATAGTAGACTAGAAGCTATCGGGTTACTCCTTGCTTATGCTTGTTTTAGAAATTTTAAACTTTTTCAAATGGATGTCAAAGTGCATTTTGAATGGATTTATTGACCAAAATGTATTTAGAGCAACCACCTGGATTTGAGAGCCTTGATTTTCCAAATCATGTGTATAAATTAAAGAAAGCCTTATATGGTTTAAAACAGGCTCCTCGTGCTTGGTATGATAGGTTAAGTAACTTTTGATAGATCATGGATTTAGAAAGGGCGAGTAGATACCACTTTATTCCTTAAGAGCATAGATGATGATTTGATTGTGGTACAAGTGTATGTAGATGATATATTATTTGGAAGTACAAATGAATCTTTATGCCATGAGTTCTCATCTTTGATGTCTAAAGAGTTTGAAATGAGTATGATGGGAGAACTTAATTTTTTTTCTTAGGTCTTCAAGTGAAGAAACAAGAAAATGGCACATTCATCTGTCAAACTAAGTATATAAATGAATTGCTTGAGAGGTTTGACATGAAAAGATTTAAATCTAGTAAAACTCCTATGAGTCCATCTATAAAATTGGATTTAGATGAATTAGGAAAATCTGTTGATCAAAATTTTATAGAGTATGATATGTTCACTTTTATACATTATTGCTAGTAGGCTTGATATTATGTTTGATATTTATTTGTGTGCTCATTTTCAAGCCAACCCGAAAGAATCTCATTTAATAGCGATCAAGTATCTTTGTATTTGATAGGCACTACTAGGTTAGGTTTATGGTATCCTAAAATTCTTTATCATGTGATTTGATTGCTTATTCGATGCTGATTTTGCAGGATGCAAAGTAGATAGAAAAACACATCGCATATGTCATTTTAGGATCATCACTTGTGTCTTGGTCATCTAGGAAACAAAATTGTAGCTTTATCCACTGGCGAAATTTTATAGCTGCTAGTTGTCGTGGTTTGGTTAAAGCAACAATTAGAAGATTTTGGTATTAAGCAAGATCACATTCTAGTTCAATGTGACAATACTAGTGCTATTAGTTTTAACTAAAAATCCTATCCGACACTCTGAACCAAGCATATAGAAATTAGACATCATTTTATTAGGGATCATGTTTTGAAAGGTGATGTTAATATTAATTTTATTAGCGATTTACAAATTGTAGATATTTTTTACAAAACCCTTACCGAACAACGTTTTTGTACTTTAAGACGCATGCTTGGAATGTTAGATCCTAATATTTAAAATTGTATGTAGTTTGTTCTCACTTTTGATGTTGTCAAAAGGGGAGAAGAGTAAAATGTTGGTTAATATTAAGTCTATTTAATGCATACATTTAGGGGAGCAACATTATTCATCTCATATGCATAATTTTTTTTAATAGAATTTCTTTCAAAACTATGATGAAAGGTCAATTTGCACCTTCATCAAAATCAATACCAACATTAGTTTGTCATCATCAAAAGGGGAGATTGTTGGCTTAATTAGCCTCATGTTCAATTTGATTAATTTTGATGATAACAAACAAATGCTTGGATGTTCTAATGAATATTTTTATGTGTTTTGATATATCAATTGCTAATTACATATCCAATACATCTCACAAATTGTTAGAAGAAATTGCAAGAATAAAAGAATGAAAGGGATAATGTGAAGCTCATGATTTTAGGTTATATGACTATTCATATGAGTTCTTTGGCATGAATCAATTTGCTCACAACTAACATGTTAATTTTGCATAAATCTTTATTTAATTAACATTCAATTATATGTTTCTACATAGCAATAAAATTGTCAAAGTAATAAATGATCATAACTATTAAGTATAATTATTTTATTTACTTAATATAATTAGGTATTTTAATTTAATTTGCTGGTTATATGATAACTAACATATTTATGATTATATATAAATTATATCATAATTTTAAATATCACATGTCAAAATTAACAAAAAAATATAAAATTTTGTATTTTAGCCAAAGTCATTGTTTAATCAAAGAATTCATATCTGATTTTATCTCCATCAGTTCCTTGGATTTTTTCCTTTAAAATAAGTGGTTACATGACCCACTTTGCATTAAAATTGAATTTATTATGATTTTTAAACATTACTTGATTTTAATAATGGATGCATGCTACATGCTTTGAATATATTAAGAGCTACATTTTGACTTTCCCATGTGAATAGCCAATTTTGCTGCTAAATTTAATATTTGTTTAATATAAATTATATTTTTATTGAATATTAAATTATCACATGATAACATGAGGTTGTATAATATATTTCTTTGAAATAATTTTTTAAATGACCTTCTTGCCTATAAATAGCCCTCATTCTCTTCATGAAAGCATCCCTCATTCAAAATTCAAAATCTCTCCAGCAAATCTAAGAAAAAATCTCTTAAATGTTCCTTTCCAAGTGTTCTCCAAATATTGCAAGATCAAATCCTTGGTTTGGAAGCTTCAACATCTTCAACGAAGCAAGCCTTTTAAATTACTTGAGTTTGTTTTCTTGATCTTAATACTTCTTAGTTGTTCATGCTATTTTCACCATCTATTTCTTCTTCCTAATTTATACTTTTTGGTGGATTAGTATTTGAACATTGGTTTTCACATGAAAGCTTCTCAATCATTTTTTTTTGGTGAAAAACACTTGTGATAATTTGTAGGATCTATTTCAACTTGCTGAAATTTTTAGCTTCCTACAAATTTCTTTTGGTTTCTTGAAATATTTCTTCTTTGGTCTTATTTTGAAAGATCATTTATTCTTAGATCTATTTTAAGCATTTTAAAATAAATTATTGTGCTGAAATTATTTTCATATTTTCTAGATCTCTCTTTTTAATTGAAAGCTTACTAGCTAACTTAGATCTATCATATACTTATTTTTTTATCATTAGCATTAATTGAAAGAATCTTTTGGTTAAAATAAATTACTCCTTGCTGAAATTTATTTATCATGAAAAGAATATTGTGAATTTATTTTGAAATCATTTTGTATTATTCTACAAATTATAATAACTTAAACATCTAGTAAGATCACTTTAAGATATTTATTTTTTATTAAGTGAGCATTTTGCTTGCCAAATTTTTAAGTTGTAAAGTGATCATTTATAAGTTGTGAGATCACTTTTGAATTTGATTTCTTGGTATATTTGTGAGAGATTTACTTTATCAAAATTATTATTTTATTATTTTTTTTGTGTTGTAAAATTTATTTTGGGGTTGTACTACCCTTTGTAGGAGAATACATATTGTTGTAGGGTTGTACTTGCCGTTATAGGAGAGTTTTTGTAAACCATTTTTCATTTAGTGGATTCCTAGCGGTGGCTAGGCGTGGATGTAGGCAGTTTGGGGTTTGGCGAACCACGTAAAATCGTGTGCCTCTTGTCTCTATTTACTTTATTGTATTTTTATTTTTCTGCATTTAGAATTATATCTTATCATTATAAAATCAAAATCTAATTTTCTATTTAAAAATTAAAATTTAAGTTTTGAAAATTTTAATATTACCCAATTCACCCCCCCTCTTGGGTGCTATAGTGTCTCACAATATAATATATTGTGTTAATTCACACTATAATATGTTTAGCATGATATTGTATAGTATGTTTGAGCTTGTACCATCACAAATCATAAAATGTTGATTACAAAGTTAAGATGTTAAAATTTGAACAAATACATTGTAAGGATTTTGGTTGAAGTATTAAAGGTCTGCATAAGAGAAGAAATAAGATTTGATGAGATTTCCATGTCAAAGACATGGAGGAGATCCCATCATACATGCATTGGACATGACATGTGATCTATATACATAGAAGAAGAAAATTGGTTAAAGGTTTGAATTTAATTTGATTATATGGTTTGTAAAATCACTGGGGATATCTATAATCCACATTAAGATCAATGCATTTAATTTGTTTTGTTTTAATTGATGTCGAGCATATCTTAGAGATGAGCTTGATCAACTAGGGATCTATATGGCCTTCCACTGGGAAGCAAGTTAGCTATCCACTAAATTGAGTTCGATTTCAGATTTTTTTTGTGGATGTATTCACGGGGATAAGTATTTGGTTTGATTTCTTTGGTGACTCTTGGTGGAGTTATTTTAATGGGCTCACTAGGGAGGTTGGTTTTTGATATTTTCTTGACTATATATGATTTGGAGCTCCAAGGGAGAATGTGATTTAACTCCACTTGGGAAAATAAAATTCGGTTTAATAATATGCATTATTATATAAAGTGTGCCATGGAACCCAGAAGGGCTATATCGTTTCCTACCTTGGTAAAATCAAAGGATAGTCATGCTGGTAGAGCTAGCCAACCTAGTTGTCTTTTTAGTGTGCAGCGGTTGTTCTAAGAAGAAGGCATAGCCGACATCTTCCAAAGTGAGGAACAACCACAGGTGTCATGTTGGATGCTGAACGACTGCACTATTAGTGAATATCTGACTTATGTCAAGTCAAAGTAGATTAATTTTATCTTAATTTCATGTGATTTGATTTGGTTTGTTTGGTTTAGTTTGATTTTGAATTGAGGGTATATCCACTAGGGATGTGAGCTCAGACAAATTTGATAGATTTAATTTATGGACCATGTCACTATGCGATGGACCCATTGAGAATGGTCTATATCATATTTGTCCTATCAAAAATTTATGAATCCAAAGGGATAGCCTACTGGCTGTGAGGTAGTGCTAGCCATCCTAAGGGGTTGCCTTTCGGTATGCAATGATTATGCTAGAAAGAAGACATAACAGACATACATCTTCTAAAGCTGGGAAAAATTGTTAGAGTGACCTATTGGTAGCATAATATCGAACTGACTTAGGATACTCTTAGTGAATGTTCTTGACTTATATCAACTCAGTAGTGGAACAATTCTATATCTTACTAACATTGCTCTAAAGATAAGATAGCTTGGGAAGGTACCACTATGTCCTCCTAATCCATAAGTGAATATATATTTTTGTCATAAGTGGTGTATCCTGGGTGCTAGACCAACCAACCTAGATGTATCCATCGCATGAGTGGTGTATCTGTACATAGTGAGAACCAACCAAAGGTGCGTTAGTGTGCAATGATCAACCAAAATAAATGTAGGCTTACAACAACAAGTAGAAATCTTAGATAGTCTATCATCATGGGACAAATTCTGACCTAGGCGATTATTCGAGTCGAGAAGGACTCAAACTTGAAGCTGTTAGGAGGAAAAACCGCAGAGGACTTATCTAAACCTCAAATATACTTGACCAATTAGTAAGGCTAATCCAAGAAAATGTAGCAACATCCTTTTAAATGAAATACATTAGGTAGGTTACAGGCCATGCGGTAAGGCCTAAAACTAACAAAGCCGTCGATTAATGGATTTAGGTAAAGAAGGAAAGGATAGCAACATAAGTAAGAAGACCATTGGGATGACACACTTAGGGTAATATGATAGACTCTGAGTGTCACAGGGGCATTATCTCAACTTAGAGTAGCTCACCTCCAAACCTTTGAGCTTTTCTAACACAAGGGCTACCACAGTATCCTTAGTGATGGGAGTTGGACTTCTGTGATAGCTTTGGATCTAAGGAGTAGACGAGTTGGAGTTCTATATGTGTGGTCTTTGACCCAGGCTTAGGCTCATTCCTATACTTATTGTTTTATCAGTATCTTTTAGTATTTGGATGAGAATTTTATTGAAGGCTTCTACTAAGCCATTTTCCCTTGGGTATTTGATGGTAGAATATCTCCAATCTATGTTATGTCTCCAGGCAAAGTTGTTGATCTCAGTGCTCTTGAAAGCAATACCATTATCAGATATAATTCATTAAGGCAACTTTGAACTTATATATGATATGGTTTCTAAAAAATTGGAGCACATGCATAGTTATGACCTATTTGAGCGAATCTCCTTCATCCATATGGAAAAGTAAAAAGACTAAGATGACGGATGACCCTAAGAAGGAGGATCATTTGGACATTGTGATACCCCAACATCGAAAATGATGATGATGTAGGATGTAGAATGTTGGGTGGTTTGTGTAGAACACTATGTATTTGACATTGGTGGCATCTCTAGGTATCCATGTAATCTTTGATCATCGATGGCGTAGTATCTTGTCTCTTGATGCTTTATATTGACAAATGGTTGGCTCCACACAATACGAGTGTTAATCGATCTTAAGTGCTTCGTGCTTGTCTAAACAATGTAACCACAAGTGATCGAAAGTCTGCTAGTACAAGACACCATCCACAAGAGCATAGAAAAGTGCTCTAGGCTTCATCTGATGGCCTTGAGACTTCTCTTGAGGCAGTTTGGCTTTATTTAGGTAATCCATGAATTGTTTTAAATCTAACTCCTAGCCCATCTTGGTAATGGCAGCCTCCCCTACAAGAGGACTTTTGATGAGTTCAATATCAATAAGGGATCAGAATTGTATATTTTAGACTTTTATTGATATGTACTCATCCTCCAAACATTCCAACTCTTTGGCAAGCTTGGGTAAAGAATATGCTATGAAATTTTCTCTTTGAGGAATCTTATAAATTGTAACCTCTGGGATTTGGGCCAACACCTCCATGGTGTACTTGTGGTAGTGATGGATCATGGGCTTTATAACCTTATAGGACCCATCAATTTGGTTGATAATTTAGAATCCACAAGATCGATGTTGATGTTTAGATAATGAATAACTCTAGACTGATAATCAAAGCCTCATATTTAGCTTCTTTGCTGGTGCAAGGATTGGACAGATGATATGAGAATCTTATCACATCGTAGTTTGGAGTTAAGAGAACTACTCCTACCCTTGTCTTTCTTGGAATAATAGATTGTGGTTCTTCTCCTCTTTGAGAGCAAGTGCCCATCAAAATTACATCTCCAAGTGGTGAATGCTTGTATCCCTAAGTTCATGATTTGTTCATCGGAGAGCATCATTAAGCAGAGTCAATAGAAGTGGAACTAAAAGTCGCTCTTGTCCTTTCACCCGGAGAATGGTATGCTTCTAAATGGGTGGATAATTAGCCTTAGGGATTAGATGATTGAGGTACTAGAGTGCATTTTCCTTCCCTTCATCATTGGCTTGGGCCAACAAAGCACCAAAGGAGTCATCTAACGTAGCTGTGTAAAGTATGAGTGGCTTGCTAGGGATAAGGGTTGTTATAACCGACAGCATCATTAGGTAATGATTGATGTCTTCGAAGGCATGCTCACACTTGTCATCCCACTTGAACATGGTGTCCTTTTAGATAAATGCTGAGAATGGTTGAAATCTTCCAGATAGGTTGGATATAAAGCATCTTAGATACGCCAACCGCCCTTGGAATGATCTAAGTTGAGTTAAACTTTTAGGGGGTGGTATTTGTAATATCACATTGAGCTTTTCCTGATTGATTTCAATTCCCTGGTATCGGACAACAAACACAAGGAATTTCCCTAAAGCTACTCTGAATGAACACTTCATGGGGTTCATTTTGAGGTTAAATTGTCTTAACTATTAGAAAACTACTCTCAAGTCAAAGAGATGGTCTTCCTTTTCTCCACTTTTGACCACGAGATCATCGACATATCACTAGACTTGATAATGAATGAGTTTATCAAAGATTCGAGTTTTAAAAAAAAAAACCTAAACTAAAACCTAAACCTAAACCTAAAAATAAAATAAAATAAACTAAAATGAAATAAAATAAAATAAATAAAACCTAAACTAAACTCAAAAATATAATAAACCTAAGAATAAAAAACCTAAATAAAATAAAAACTAAACATAAAATAAAAATAAAATAAACCAAAAATAAAATAAAATAAGAACTAAAAAAACCCAAACCTAAAAAATAAACCTTAAAATAACTAAAAAATAAAACCAAAACCCTAAACTAAAAAAAACTCTAAACCTAAAATAAAAATAAAATAAATCTGAACCTAAACTAAAATAAACTAAACTAAAATAAATAAAACCTAAACCTAAACTAAAATAAATAAAAGTAAAATAAATAAACTAAACTAAATAAAAATAAAAAAATAAAATAAACTAAAGAAATAAAATAAATTAAATAAACCTTAACCTCTATTTAATTATTTAAAAAAAAAAAACTAAATCCTAAAAAACCCAAAACCCTAAACTAAACTAAACCCAAAATACAACCTAAACAACCCTAAAAACTACACCTACACTTAAAATAATAAACTAATCCTTAACCCTAAATTGTAAAAGAATAAACCCTAAAACCCTAAATTAATCCATACCTACTCACTAAACCATAAACTAAACCACAAAAACCATAAATCCTAGCCAAACTAAACCTAAACTTAAAGTAACTAAATAAAGTAAAATAAACCAAAAAACCTAAACCTAAACTAAACCTTAAAATCTAACCTTGATGGCGGAAAATCACCGTCAACCTAAATAGATCTGATGGAGGCGAAGGAGGAGGCAATGATTATCGCAGTTGGTGGTGGGGGATCAAGAGGTGCTAGTGGATATGGAGGTGGTGGTTAGAGAAATGGTGGTTATGAAGGTGTGAAGAGCGATGGAGGTTCAGGCTAATGGTGGAAAGATTCAAGTTTTGTAGGGTTTTTGATTTGTTGTATGCTTGCTCACTTTTTATCTATGTCATCACTTGTTCTTAGAAAATAAGGTCTGTTCCTTGTTTGATGAAATCGAAAAGAAGATATGTTGAATCTGAGTTTGTTCTTTGTGAAAAGAAAAAAACCATAAACCCTAAACCCTAAACTAAAACTTGATCCCTAAACCTAAACCCAAAACCTTAAACCCTAAACCCTAAAAATCCTAAACCCGAAACCCTAAACCTTATACCCTAAAACTTAAAAACCCAAAATCCAAACCCTAAAACCCTAAACCCTAAACCTAAACTAAAACTAAACCCAGACCAAAAAACCCTAAACCCTAAACCCTCAACTAATCCTAAACATTAAACCCTAAAAAGCTAAAAACCTAAACCTAAACTAAATAAAACCTAAAAATAAAATAAACAAAAAACCTAAACCAAAATAAAATAAAAACCTAAACTAAAACCTAAACCTAAAGCTAAAACTAAACCTAAATCTAAACCTAAAAAGAAAATAAAAATAAATAAAACTAATAAATAAATAAAACCTAAACTAACTAAAAGATAAAAATTAAATACCTAAAAATAAAATAAAATAAAACTAAATAAAATAAAATAAAACTAAATAAAACCTCACAAAAATAAACCTAAATAAATAAAAATTAAAGGCCCAAAACTAAAACAAAACCTAAACATAATAAAATAACCAAACTAAACTAAACTAAAATAAATAAATCTAAACCTAAACTAAATGATAAAATAAATAAACTAAAATAAACTAAACCTAAACTAAAATAATAAAATAAACCTAAAATAAAAGCTAAACCTAAAACCTAAAAAAATAAACCTACTAAATTAAAAATATAAATAAATAACTAAAACTTAAACTGAACCTAAAAAATATAAAATAAATACTAAACAATTAAAAAAAAAAAATAACTTAAAATAAAATAAACTAAAATAAAATAAAAAAAACTAATACTATACTTACCACTTTAATTAATTTAAATAAAACTAAAATAAAATAAATAAATAAAAACCAACCCTAAACCTACCATACCCTAAACTGACCCTAACCTACCCTACTATCATAAAACCCTATGACCCTGACCCTACCAACCCAGGCCCTGGGCCCTGAGCTTTACCTTGACCCTCCCACAATGACTTTAAATAAACCTAAATGGGATATAAAATCAAACCTATAAATAAAAAATTAAATTAACCTAACAAAAACTGAACCTAAATCTAAAAAATAAAAATAAAAACATAAATAATAAAATAAAGAAAAACCTAAACCAAATTAAAAAATAAAATAAACCTAGGAATAAAAAATAATAACAAAATTAAAACTAAACTTAAAATAAAAATAAAATAAAAACTAAAACCTAAAAAAAACCAAAAAATAAATTTAAAAAAATAAATAAATAATTAAACTAAAATCTAAACTAAAAAAAACTAAACTTAAAATAAAAATAAAATAAAGAACAAACTAAAATAAAAAAACTAAACTAGGCTAAATAAATAAAACTAAACCTAAACTAAAACCATAAATAAAAATAAAATAACTTAAAAATAAACTACCTAAACTAAAATAATAAAATCTAAACATAAACCTAAAAATCTGAACCTAAAATAAAATAAAATAAAACTAAACTAAAAACATAAACATAATAAACCAAATAAAATAAACTAAAAATAAAACTAAACTAAAATAAATAAGCAAAATAAAACAATAAAAGTAAAAATAAAAAATAAATTTAAATAAATAAATAATAAAATAAATAATACCTACTGCTCGTTTGCATGATTTTAAAGCTGACCTACTCTAAACCCTGGGCTAATCTAAATGACCTAAATACCCTGAGTGACCCTATCCTGGAGCCCTAAACACTGACCTGGGCCCTGGGCCCTAAACCATCCCTCTAACTGACCACTGAGCCTAACTGACCACTACTATGAGCTGACCAACTATTAATATTCTAATCTGATGATACTATGATCCTGGGCCACTGAGCCTGGGCTCCTAATGACTGGGCCTGATCCACAGGCTAATGAGCACAGGCTCCTTGGGCCCTACCTACCTGAATGCTAAAAACTCTCTAACCATAACCCAATCTGACCCTGAGCCTAACCCACCTTACCCAACCATACCCAAACTACCCTATAATAAAAAAACCCAAAAAACTGACTTACTAAATAAACCTAAAAGAAATATTAAATAAGCTTACTAAATAAATAAAATAAATAAAATATAACCTACTAAACCTGAGCCTAAACTAAACCTAACATAAATAAGAAAATAAACTAAACTAAATATAAGAAAAACTACTAAACATAACAAACCAAACCTAAAAATAAATATGGTTAACCTAAAATCTACTAAAAAATACTTAAAATAAAAATAAATAAAATAAACCTACCTAAATAATAAAATAAACCTAAACCCACTAAAATAATCTACTAAATAAAATAAACCTACCTAAAATAAACTACCTAAACCTAAAGCTACTCTAAATATAATAAAATAAACTACTAAATGATTCTAAATAAATAAAACAACTAAACCTACCTCATAAAATAAAACCTACCTAAATAATAAAATAAACTGAAAAAATACATAAACCTTAAACCCAAAATAAAATAAATAAATACCTAAACAAACTCATATAAAATACCAATACTATAATAATAACAATTAAATAAATACTAATAAACCTGACCTACAATTTTTACTAAACTTAACCACAAAAACCCTCCACAGGCCCCAACCCTAAATCCTACCTAAACCTGAACTAGGCTCTGGCTCTACCCCAAACTAAACTATAACCCTAATGCCAAAATAAAACTGATGATTAAACCTAAAAAATAATAATAAACCTAAACCTAAATAATAAAATTTTAAAATTTAAACCTAAACCTAAATCTAAAATAAATAAAATAAAAAAATAAAAAAAACTAAAATAAAATAATAAAAAAACTAAACAAAACTAAAATAAAATAAACCTAGAATAAAATAATAAGATTAAACTAAGCTAAATAAAAAATAAGATAAACCTAACATAAAATAAAACTAAATAAAATATAAATAAAAAATTAACCTAAATAAACATAAAAAAAATAAATAAAGTTAAACCTAAATCTAAACTAAAATCAATAAAATAAAATAAAATAAAAACCTAAACTAAAATAAACTAAATTAAAATAAATAAAACCTAAATCTAAACCTAAACTAAAATAAACTTAAACCTAACTAAATAAAATAAATAAAAATAAACTTAAACATAACTAAAATAAAACCTAAAAACAAAATAAGAACTTAAACTGAACCTAAAATTAAAATAAAACTAAGCATAAACCTAAAATAACTAAACCTAAATAAAATAAAATACATAAACATAAACTAAACCTAAAATAAACTAAAATAAACTTAAACTAAAATAATTAAACTTAATTAATAATCTAATAAAAATAAAATAAACCTAAATAGATAAAATAAAAATATAAATACCTAAACCTGCTTGGTTTGATTTAAACTACCCTACTGAGCCCTAACCCTCAGTCCTGAGCCCTAATGTCCCAAACATAACTGAGCCATAGGCCCTAAACCATCCCTAACTGGGCCTGACCCTATGACTGAGCCTACTACTCTACCCAACCTACCCTGATCAGATCTTGACCCTATCCTAAAATAAGGCCACTACTTAAACCTGGGCTCTGAGCCCTCACCCACTGACCTGACCCTAAAACTGGGCCAAAACCCTATCTGGGCCTCCTGACCCTAAAGGCCTAAACCAAAACCTGCTCCCATCTATGGTAGACCATGGGCCCATCTAAACTCCCTGGCCCTACCTACTTACCATGATACTCACTGACCTCCCAAAGCTAAAACCTGACTTCCTAATAGATCTAATAAAATAAATAAAATAAAAAATAAAAGAAAAAATAAAAATAAAATATAAACCTACTAAACTTAACCTAAACCTAACATAAAAAATAAACAAAATTAAAACTACTAAGAAATAAAAAAACTACTAAATAAAAAAACTTCTACAAATCAATAAATGTCTGACCTAAATAAACTAAAATAATTTACTACTAAAGTCCTAAAATAAATAAAATAAACCTAAACCTAAACTAAAATATACTAAAATATACTAAACCTAGTAAATTAAACCTAATAAACTCTAAAAAATATAATAAACTAAAAATACTAGCTATTAAAATTAATCTAATGACCTAAATAAAACCAAACACTAAAAAATAAACCTAAACCTAAACTAAAATAAAAATAAACTTACCTAAAAATATAAAATGAAAATAAAACTACTAAAGAAACCTAAACCAAAATAAACTAAAATAAAATACTAAAATAAATTAAACTACAAAATATAAGAAAATAACCAATAAACTCAGTAATAAGATAAACTAAAATAAATAAAATAACTAAATACCTAAACCTAAAACCTTAATTTTAAAATAAAATAAAAAAAACAAAAGAAACCTAAACCTGACCCAACCTAAACCATATAAACCCTAGGCCCTAAACCTAGGCCTTAGCCCTAAACCTGAACCCTAAACTCTACTCTACCCCAGACCTGACTATAAACCCAACGCTACCCAAGACCTAAAAAAAACCTCCCAAATATTAAACCTAAATAAATAAAATAAAAAAAACCTAAATAAAATAAAAATTTTAAAAATTAAAACCTAAACCTAAATATAAAATAAAATAAAATAAAATAAAAATAAAATAAACTAAAATAAAATAAAAAAGAAAAACCTAAATAATTAAAAATAAAATAAACCTAAGAAAAAAAAAAATAAAATAAAATTAAAACTAAACATAAAATAAAATAAAATAAACTAATAAAATAAAACTAAATAAACATAAAGAGATAAACTTAAATAAAAAAAAATAAAAATAAATAAAAGTTAAAACCTAAATACTAAACTAAAAGATTAAAACCTAAAATAAAATAAAATAAACCTAAACCTAAAATAAAATAAACTAAAACTAAAATAAATAAACCTAAACTAACTTAAAATAAACACAAATGACCTAACCCTAAATAAAATAAAATAAACTAAAATAAACCTAAACATAAACTAAAATAAAATAAAAAAAAAACCTAAAATAAGAACTTAAACCCTGAACTAAAAAATAAAATAAAACTTAAACATAAACTTAAAATGCCTAAACCTAAAAATAAAATAAAATAAACAGACTAAAAATAAACTAAAATAAAAAACCTATTAAAACAATCATTAAATAAACTAATGGTAAAATAAAACCTAAATAATATAATAATACTAAATAAACCTGAGCCTGCTCGTTTGCTGGTTTTAAACTCTAAACTCTACCTAGTCTGGGACCTCTAGCCCCACTGACCTGGATCCTACCCTATGTCCAGACCTTGACCCTGGGCCCTAATAACCATAAGGCCCTAGATCTAACGTCCACAGGGCACTAGCCTGGGCCCAACTGGGCCTACAGATCCTGGGCCCTGAGGCCCTAACTTAAACTCTCTCTAGCCCTAAACCCTGGCTTGCCCAGGACTGAATGACCTAAAAAGGACACAAATGCTAATGACCACCAGGCCCTAAATGACCCTGCTAAACCCACTCTGAGGCAAAATATACTGATCCTGGGCACCTGGGCCCTGGGTAAACCCAACCATGGGCCCTGGGCCCTGGGCCTAAAATAGCTAGACCTAACACCTATAAAACCTAGATAAAATAAATAAAACCTCTAGATAAACATATATAAACTACTAACCTCCTAAGAGCTGACCTAAAAGAGAATAAATAAATAAAACTATAAAGATAAATAGACCTACTACTAAAACATAAATAAACTTAACCTAGATAAAATATAATTAAAAAGATCAAATTAAATATAACTAAAAAAATAAAAAATAAATTTAAAAACCAAAGACCTAAACCTAAAATAAAAAATAAAACCTAAACTAAACTAAAATAATCTAAACTAAATATAAACCTACCTATAAAACCAAACCTAATAACTCTAAATAATATAATAAACTAAAATAAACTTGGACCTAAACTAAATTGATCAAAAAGTAAACTTAAAAAAACCAAAACTTAAGCCCTAAAAATAAAAGAAACTAAACCTAAACTTAAAATAAAATAAAACCTAAACCTAAAATATAAAATAAAATAAACTAAACTAAAGACAATAAACCTAAACCTAAAATAAACTAAAATAAATAAACCTAAAATAAATTAACTATAAATATAAAAAAAAATAAACCAAAATAAAACTATAATAAAATATAAAATAAATAAAAGAAACTAAACTAAATAAACTAAAAATTTTCAACAAAATAAAAAACAAAAAACCTGACCCTACCTATGACCTAGGCCTAAAGACCATGATCCTACCCTAACAAACCCTCCAAACATTAAAACCACTGACCCTGACTCTAAACTCTACCGCCACTGACTATAACATACCCTAAACTGACAACTATACCTGTGATAATAAAACCTAAGCCTAAATAAAGATATTGTTAAAACTGACCTACCTAAATCTAAAAATAAAATAAAATAGATAAAATAAACTAAAATAAAATAAAAAAACCAAAATAAAAAATAAAATAAACTTAAGAATATTAATAAGATTAAAACTAAATGTAAAATAAAAAATAATAAACCTAAAATAAAATAAAGCTAAATAAAACCTAAACCTAAAAAATAAACCTATAAATAAAACATAAAAATAAATAAAAGTTAAAACCTAAATCTTAAACTAAAAAAAAATACCTAAATAAAATAAAATAAACCTACCTAAACTAAAAAATAAACTAAATTAAAACAAATAAACCCAAACCTAAACTAAAATAAAATAACCTAAACCTAAACCTTGACCTAAAATAAAATAAAATACTAAATAAACCTAAAATAACTAAAATAAACTAAAATAACTTAAACTGAACCTAAAATAAATAAAAACCTAAAACCTAAAAACATGCCTAAACCTAAAAAAATAAAATAAAAAAATAATACTAATCTAAAATAAACTTAACATTAACTAAAACCTAAAATAAACTAAAATAAAAAAAACAAGGCTAAATATACCTAAACAAACTAACTAAATAAAAAATAAATAAACTAAATAAACCTAAAACTGCTTGTTTTGATTTTTTTTGTTTTAATAATAAACCCTAACCACTGGATCATCCTGATAAAACTCTAAACCCTAACCACACAAAACTAGAGCCACTGATCAGGCCTGGCCCAGAAAGGTGCCACCCTAGGCCTAAATGACCCTGAGCCCTAGGCCCTAGGCTCTAAACTACCCTGGAAGATCATACCTAATGAGCCCACAAACCCTAAACCTGAGGATTTTACCAAACCATAACCAGGCTCTTGTCCCTGAGCCTACCCAAACCTAAGATCTAAAAGCCCAGGCCAAAGCATAACACTAGTAATGTTAGGCCCTAAATCCTGGGCCACAAACCATAAAATCCTGACCTTAATAACCCTAAAACCCTAAAACAAACCCAAACTTAGGCTTTATAACCTAAATAAAATATTTAAAACCTATACCTAAATAATAATAAAAATAAAACATAAATAAAATTTAAAAGATAAAATTGAAATTCAAAATAAATAAAAATAAAATAAAGAAAGAAAACTTAAACTAAACTAAAAATAAAATAAACCTGGAATAAAAAACGTTAATAAAATTAAAACTAAAATCTAAAGATAAAATAAAAAATAAAAGTAAATAAAAAACCAAGACCTAAAAAAATAAACCTCGAAATAAAATAAAAAAAATAAAACTTAAATCCTAAACAAAACTACATAAAGAAAAATAAAATAAACTAAAAACTAAAATAAATAAAACCTAAACTACCTAAACTAAGCCAAAAATAAACTAAACCTAAACCCTAAACTAAATAAAATAAATTAAATAAAAAATAAACCTAAACCTAAATAAACAAATAAAACATAAAAAAAAACCTAAAACCTAAACTTAAAAAAATAAAATAATAACCTAAACATTAAGCTAAAATTAAGAATAAAAACCTAAACAAAAAAAATAAACATAAACATAAACCTAAACCTAAAATAAATAAAATAAAACCCAAATAAAACCTAAATAAATACCACTAAATAAAAAATAAACTTACCCAATTAAACTAATTAAAATAAACTAAATAAACTACTCTTGGTTTGGTTTTAAAACCACCCACTAAACCTTAAATCCTCCACAGGCCACTGTGCTCTCCTAAACTGACCTGGGCCTGGGCTCTCTCCACTTAAACTGACCTAAAACCTGGGCCCTGGGCTTCCCTGGGCACTGACCTGTCCTGGGCTACCTCTAACTACCTTAAATGACCTAATACCCTTCTGATCCATAACCCTCATAAGGCCCTGATCAGAAGGCTACACCTGGGCCTACCCTCCAAACCCTAAACCTAAACCTGACTGGGCCCTCCACAAAAATAAAACCTCCAGACCTAAATAAACTAAATAATTAAATAAAAATACTAAGATAAAATAAAGAACCTAAATCTAAAAAATAAACTAAGATAAAATTAAACTATCTAATAAAATAAAATAATAATAAACCTGGACCTAAAATGAGCCTAAATAATAAAAAATAACCTAAACTCTATCTGACTTAATTACCTGGCCTTCCTACCCACTAACTAAACTAAGATCCTAAACTCTTGTGACCCACTAAAACATGAGCCTACTCTGACCCTACCCTGATCCTTAAATGGGCATACTGAGCCCAAACTGGGCCCTGGGCCCTAAACTTAGGCCCTGGGCCTAAAAACCTGACCTGGGCAGGCCTACTAAATCCTAAATATTAAAATAAATAACTAACGTTATAAAAAAACCTACTACTAAAAAATAAATACATGAATAAAATAAAACTATGTATAAAAAAATTAAACTAAATAACCTAAACCTCGCATAAAATAAACCTAAATAAATAAAATACCTATCTACAAACTACTAAAAATAAAATAAACCTAAATTTAAACTAAACTAAATAAATAACTTATACCTACCTAAATACTAAATAAACCTAAATGCTAAATAAAGATAAATACTAAAAATAAACCTAAACCTAAATTAAAATAAACCTAAAGACTAAAATAAAAAACTTAAAGCCTAAACATAAAAGAAAATATATAAACCTAAACCTAAACTAGATAAAAATAAAATAAACTTAAAAATAAATTAAAAAATAAAACTCAGCTAAAATATAAACCTCCAAAACCTAAAAACTAAAATAAAAACCAAACTAAAATAAATAAACCTAAAAATAAAACCAAATAAAAAATTAAAATAAACCTAAAATTAAAAAAATAAAATAAGATAAAATAAAAAAAAAATAAACTAAATAAACCTAAACTCGGTTTGCTTAATTAAAATAAATAAATCTCTAAACCACAAACCCTAAACCCGAAATAACCTTTAATCTACCCAAAAAGCCTAAATGCTAAAACCACAACCTAAACCCTAATCCTAAAACCCTAAAGCATAAACCTAGACCACAACTAAACCCCTAAACCTAGAACACTAAACCTAAAGTAATTGAATAATTAAAAAAAAAAAAATAACCCCTAAATCCAATTAAACATAGACTAAACCCTAGAATGGGTTGAATGTTGATGGTAGAAACATCCAATCAAAGCTCGATCTAGATTGCGGTGAGGCGAAGGCAAAGGTGGCAGTTATCGTTGTGGTGGTGAGGGATCTGGAGGTGCTGGTGGATATAGAGGTTGTGGTCAGAGCAGTGGTGGTTATGGAGGCCGAAGAAGCGACGGAGGATACATCCGTGGTGGTCGCAGAGGAAGATATCTTGGATATGATGGTGGATCCCGCTACTCGAGATGCCGGGGTGGTTCTGATCAGAATTGGAGAAACTGAAGAATAGCCGATCCAATAAATAAACAAACAAAATAAACAAACAAAACCTAAACTTAAACTAAAACAAACTAAACTAAAATAAATAAACATGAACTAACCTAAAATAAACTAAACTACACCTAAACACTAAATAAAATAAAATAAACTTAAAATCCAAACTAAATTAAAACCTAAAATAAAACCTCCTAAAATAAAATAAAACATTAACCTAATCATTGAAATAAAAACCTACACCTAAATAATAAAATAAATAAATCAAAATAAACCTAAACTAAACCTAAATCTAAAATAAACTAAAATAAAACCTGGACTAAAATAAATAAACTTAAAATAAATATTAAACTACATAAACCTAAATAAAATAAATAAACTAAATAAATAAACCTGTGGGTTCAATTTAAAATCAGAATAAAACTGACCTAGGCCCTAAACCCTAGGCTCTCCTAACCCTAGCCCTAAACCCTAAATCTTAAAGACCATCCCAAGGCCAACATATACCCTAAACCCAGGCCCTGGGCCCAGACCACAAAACTCTGAAAAAAAACCTATAAATAAACCTATTAATAATAAACCTCCAAATAAAATAAATAAATAATAAAACTAAACTAAACTAAACTACCTAAACCTACATAAACCTACAAAATATAAATAAAATTAAAACTAAACTAAAATAAAATAAAATAACCAACTTAACTAAAATAAAATAAAAAATCATGCATAAATAAATGACTAAATAATAAAATAAAATAATACCTAAAAATAAATAAAATAAACCTAAACCTAAACTAAAGACTAAACCTAAGATAAAAGAACCTAAACCTAAACTAAATAAATAAAACCTAAACCTACATAAAATAAACTTAACTAAACAGATCTAAATAATAAATAATAAAGTAAACCTAAACCTAAACTAAAATAAACCTAAAATAAAACAACCAAAACCAAAAAATAAAATAAAAACCTAAACCAAAACTAAAAATAAAAAATAAAACCATAAAAATAAAATAAAAAAATAAAAACTAAAATAAACATAAACCTAAAATCCTAAAGAAAATAACTAAGATAAATAAACCTAAAATAAAATAAAATAAACCTAAATAAAAATAAAATAATTCATAAAGCTTACCTGGGTTTTTTATTTAAAAAAATCTTACCAAACATAATCACTACCCTAAATCTCTAACCCTAGGCCCTATCACGGACCCTGCAGAGAGCCCTACTGAGCCATGACTCTAGGCCTACCTGACCATGAGCCCTGGGCCCTAACCATGAGCCTAAACCATGATAACCACTGAGCTAACAGGCTGGAGTCCAGATCAACTTAAACCTGGAGTCCTGGGCAGGCCACAGGCTTTGGGCCCTGGGCCCTGGATCCTAGGCCATGGGCCTCAGGGCCCTGGGCTCTGGGTTCTGAGCCTGAGCCCTGAGCCCTGGGCCCTACACTACCCTGGGCCCTACCACAGACCATCCCTGGGCCCTGGGCCCTGGGCCCTGGGCCCTGGGCCATGACCCTGGGCTTAGCCCTAAACCCTAAGCCCCTAAACCTAAACCTAAACCAAGCCTAAACTAAACCTAAAATCTAAACCAAAAATAATTAAAATAAAAATCAAAACTAAAACATAAACCTAAACCTAAAAAAATAATATAAAAAATAAAAATAACCTAAAATAAACCATTAAAAAACTTAAACTAAACGAAAAAATAAAATAAAATCCTAAACTTAAAAAATAAACCTAAAAATAAAACTAAAAATTAATAAATAAAACCTAAACCCTAAACTTAAAAAACATAAACCTAAATTATAAATAAAATAAAATAAACCAAAACCTAAACTAAAATAAACTAAACCAAAATAAATAAAACCTAAGCCTAAACCTTATAGAGGTGGATCTAGAGGTGCTGGTGGATATGGAGGTGGTGGTCAGAGCAGTGGTGATTATGGAGATGAGATAAGTGACAGTGTGGAGGGAGAGATCGGGGATATGATGGTGGATCCCACAACTCAAGAGGCGTGTGTTGTTCTATTGGGAACTAGAGAAACTAAAGAATGACCAATTTGATCTGCTACTTATGGAACTATTTCTTTAGAGTAGAGAGGGTTCTACCTATCTAGGGTTTTTTATTTGCTCTTTAGATGCTTATTTTTGATATATGTCATCTCTTATGTCTTGTAAAACTTGGGGTGCAACTTGATTAATTAAATCAAAAAGAAGAAATGCTAAATATGAATTTATTCTCTATTAAAAAAAACCTTTGACCATTAACCCTAAACCATAAACTAAAACTTAAACCCAAAACCTAAAACTTAAACCCTAACCCCTAACCCCTAAAAGCCCTAAACCCTAAACCCTAAACCCTAAACCCTAGAACCATAAACCCTAAACCCTAAACCCTAAACCCTAAACCCTAAACCCCAAAACACTAAACCCTAAAACCTACAACCCTAAACCTTAAATTGTAAATCCCAAACCCTAAACTAATCCTAAACCCTAAACCCTAAACTAACCATAATCCCTAAACTATCCCAAAACCCTAAACATTAAATAAAGATGTCATTAGGAGTAGATATAAAGAATGACATAATTCTAACATAGTTATGGTAGCTAAAGAAAATGTCTTCAAGAGACTTTCCTTGACTATTATTAAGATTTGAATACTCTAAACATAAACCCTAATTCATATTATAATATCGTATATTATAGTATATTGTAGAATCATATATTTGAGCATGTAGTGATGACTTTTGGATGTTATAAGATGTTTTGAAATGTTTTAGTATATTATGGTATTGTGCCCTATAGTCTATATTTATATAAATCATAAAAATATTGATTTAATAAATCAGATGATGAAATTTGTTAAATTTGAAGTGGGAATTAGGTTGTAGTATAAAATGTGTGCTACGCCACTTGTAGTCTAAAAAATAAGATTTTATGTTCAAAATAAATATTATATCTTTGTGACATAGTATAGCATCATATATCATAATATATTATTCTACATATTTTTAATTCTTTTAGTATTTTACAATCATGTAGTTGAGCCTACACTAAAATTATTTATAAAAATGTTGATTTAGACTTTAAAATGGTGGAGTTTGACCTAATTCATAATAGGTAGAGCATGAAATCATAATATATTATTTCAATTTAAAATATGTAAGTGATAAGACAAAAAGATATAGTTTTTTTTATTGTCTAGACTAATTTTATGATTTTTTATCTTAAGCAATCCCTTGTGATGTGATATCCAATATATTATAATATAATATTTTATAGTGTATTATAATATAGGATGCCATAACATAGTATAACACAATGCATTATAGCATACTATTGTGTATTACTTCTTTTTGTTTAGCATATTTTAGTTTTTTATAGTATGATGTGGTAGTGTTTCTACTAGTATAATTCATAAAAATACTGATTTATAGGCTGAGATGATGGGATTTGGCCAAATTTAAGGTAAGCTTTAGGGAACATCATTGTGGTGTGTCATTTAATCAAAAGAATGGAATTTTGCATCCAAAATAAATGTTCATTTTTCAACCAAATTTTATAAATGTTTTGCTTAAAGTGATTCATTTTAAGGTGTAATGCAAGATAATATCTTATATGAAATCACATTAAAATATGATGTACATAACAATATATCTTCACATATATATGGATGTCGTGGTGTGTTACTAAATGTTATTGTAGATTTTAGTATGTTTTACTTTTGTTATAATGCATTGGGTCAAGACTCACATAAATGTTAATTTGAATGTTAAGATGGAAGAATTTGGCCAAATTCATGGTACACACAAAGAAGCAACACCAAAATTATGCAATTTTGTACCATTTCTAATAGAAAAATTACCATTTTACATCCAAAATGAACATTATTCATACTTTGAGAAAATTTGGTTTTATTGTTCCTTTTAAGTGATTCTAAAGAGGTGTAATGTTAGACAATATATTATATTATAGCAAATTATAATATAACATCATATATTATAATATAATATCTTTATGTTAATTCACACTATAATATGTTTAGCATGATATTATAGTTAGTAGCTTGCACCAACACAAATCATAAAATGTTGATTTCATTGTTAAGATGATGTAATTTGAAGGAATACATTGTTAGACTTTTGCTTGAAGTATTAAAGGTGTTCATAAGAGAGAAATAAGATTTGATGAGCATTCCATGTCAATGGCATGGAGGGAGGTTCGCTAGGGGATCACACATGCATTGGACATGACATGTGAGGGGTCTATGTCGAGGGCATAAGAGAAGAAAATCTGCTGGGGATAAGGTTGGAATTTGATTTGACTATATGATTTGTGTAAAGAACATTCATTGGGGATAAGAATCTATAATCCAACATGGATTAAGATTGAATTTACTTTAATTTTTTTTATTTTAATTGATGTGGAAGCATATATGTTAGAGATATGAGCTTGAGTCTACTGGGTATTGAGTATATGAACCTTCCAATAGAGAAGCAGGTTTGGGCTATCCTCCGGGGATTGGAATTTGAGTTTGATTTCATAGATTTTTTTTGGGGATGTATCCGTTTGGGATAAGAGTTTGGTTGGGTTTCTTTGATTTAGACTTTACTTGGGGAGTTGGTTTAATTTGGTTCTGTTAGGAAGGTTGGTTTTGAATTTGATTTATTTGCTTGACTTATAAATCTAATTTAATTTATGGACCCTATCGGTGTGCGATGGACCCAAAGAAGAGCTATATCACCTTGACCTACTTAAGTTTATAAATCTAAAGGGATAGTCTAACATAGTAGAGTTAGCCAACCTAAGGGGTTGGCATTCAGTTTGGAATGGTAATCCTAGAAAGAAGGTGTAGCAGACTTACATCTTTTAAAATAAGGAATAATAGTTAGTGTGACCTGTTTGATGCACAATAAATCGAACCTAACCTAGGGCGACTATTGAGTGAATGTCACTAGGGACTTATGTCAACTCAAAAGTAGTCAGGATTAATTTTATCTTAATTTCATGTGATTTAATATGGTTTGTTTGGTTTAGTTTGATTGTGAATTGAGGGCATATCCACTGGGGATGTGAGCTCGGTCAAATTTGATAGATTTAATTTATGAGCCATGTAGGTGTGTGATGGACCCACTGAGAAGGGGTATATCAGACTTGTCCTATCTTAGATTTATAAATCCAAAGCAATAGTCTACTGGCCATGGGGTAGAGCTAGCCAACCTAAGGGGTTCCCTTTCAGTGTGCAATGAATGTGCTAAGAAGAAGGCATAACAGACTTACATCATCTAAAGCAAGGAACAACAACTGGGGTGAATTGTTGGTAGCACTACTAATCGAACCCAACTTAGGGGTGACTACTGAGTGAATGCCTCTGGGGACTTATATCAACTCAAGACTAGTCAAGTGATTCATATAGGGAGTTTTGCTGATACTTCCCTAAAGATAGGATACTTGCTTGAGAAAAGGTACTGTTAGGGGTGTCCTCTTAATCCACAAGTGAATAAATATTTTATTTATTTATTTGCATGGACCCTGTTGGTGTGAGAGGGACCACACTAAGAAGGGGCAATGTTGTCTTTGACCTATCTCAGATTAGCTGGACCAAGGGAGAATTTGCACATCCACAAGATGAATTCTCCAACCATTAGGGTGGTTAATAGGAAAGGGGAACTGTCTAATTTGATATTAATCAGGGTAGTGTCTAAATTGGGTCACAAAGGATATGATCCAAATATAGTGCCCACATGAGAGGTGATACTAAGGCGTTATCTTGAGCCCTAAAAAAGAAAGCCTATAGGTGTACAGTGGCCAACTCTAGAGAAAGCATAGTAGACTTACATCTGCTATTAGTGATGTATCCTAAGGTACGAAAACCAACCAACCTAAGGTGTATCAATCAGCATAGTGAGAACCAACCATCTTAAGGTGGTCATCATTATGTAATGATCAATCTAGAAAGAAAGCATGTAGGCTTACAACTTTCCAAGCAAAACTAATCATCGGGATAGTCTGTTGTCGGTTGGACATATGCTATCTATCCTAGAATGACTACTAAGTGGGGATCCCTGAGGAAGGACTAGACCTAGAGTTGAAGTAGTTAAGAGGAAAGAACCCACTAGGAGACTTATCCTAAACCTCAAATATACTCATCGTAGTCAGTGTATGAAGGCTAATCCAAGAAGAAAGTGTAGTAGACTGACATCCTCTTAAATGAAGCCAACATGAAGTAGCTTACCGACCACACATTAAGGCTTACCAAACTAACAAGGTGCTCGTCGGTGTGTAGTGGCCAAGTATGGAAGGAAAGTATAGCAAACTTACATCCAACAAAGCAAGAAGACCACTAGGGTGACACACTAGAAGGGTAGCATGTCAGCCCGACCTAGATCAACTACTGTGTGAGTGCAACTAGAGGTGTTATTTTAACTCAGAGTAGCCCGAGACAAAAGATATATACTTATTTTATATGTTTCTATGTAGTTTATATTTGTGTTTTGTCGATGAAGGATAGGACATTGCTCGGGTTTGTTACACCTACCCTAAACACATTATAGCAAATTCATAAACAAGAATACTTTCAATATGGGAGAGATTGAATTCAAAATGGAATTTTTAGTGATGATAATTATTTTCAAACATGATTTATAATATTTCTTTAAGTACAGCTCATTGATTGGAAGCATTGGGTGCTCTCCCTTATAATTAATAAGATGATAAAATCCTCCATGGTAGGCCTTCTCTATGGAAAAAAGGCCTTCCCAAATGGGTTCAAACTTTCCTCCCATCTTACGATCCACAAAAATTGGTCTCCTTAGAACTAAAATAAGCTATCTTACTTAAAAATATCTATGATGAACTAACTTGTTGTGAGCTTGAATCATTTTAACTTTGTACAACTCGAGGTTTTGGCATGCCAGCAAGCGTCTCTCCTCCAAACCTTTGAGCTCTTCTATCCATAACTTGGCATTCTGTTCTATTGTGATCTTGCTACCCACAACTATCCTTAGTGATGGGAGTTGGACTTCAAATGGTAGAATGGATTTGGACCCATAAACTAAGGAAAAGGAGTAGATTAAGTTGGAGTTCTATATGTGGTGTGGTAGGCCTACAAGGCTTCAGCTAACTACTCAAGCCACTATCACTTATTATTGTCGAGTATCTTCTTTAGTATTTGGATGAGAGTTTTATTAAAAGCTTCTGCTAAGCCAATTGTTCTTGAGTAGTTGATGGTAGAATATTTCCAATCTATATTGTGTCTCAGAGTAAAGTTATTGATCTCAGTGCTCTTGAATGCAGTACCATTATCAGATATAATTCATTGAGGAACTATAAACCTATATATGATATGGTTCCTAAAAAACTAGAGAACATGCTGAGCTATGACCTCCCTGAGTGAAATCATCTTCGCCCATTTGGAAAAGTAGTTAGTTGCAGCTAAGATTGACTAATGACCCTTGGAAATAGGATGATCACTCAGACCCACTATGTTGGTACCCCAACACTCGAATGGCCATGAGGCCAATGTAGGATGTATAATTTTAGGTGGTTGGTGTAGGACCACATCGTGTATTTGACATCAGTGGCATTGCCTAGTCATATCCATGCAATCTTTGATCTTCGATGGCCAGTAGTATCCAAGTTTCTCAATCTTGGCTTTCATCTTTGGACAAGATTGGTTGGCTCCACATAATCTTGAGTATACAATGGTCATGATCTTGTGGGCGTCATGCTTGTCTAAATAATGAAACCATATATGATCGAAAGACTACCAGAATAAGACACCATCCACAAGAGCATAAGAAAGTGCTCTCTACTTCATCTAATAGGCTTGGTACTTCTCTTGAGGTAGTTTTCTTTTATTTAGGTAATCCATGAATGGTTGACTCCAATCTAACTCCTCATCCTTCTTAGCTGGCAACCCCTTCAGAGAGTACTTTTGATGAGTTCAATATCAATAAGGGATAAGACTTATCTATTTTGGGCCTTTAATTATTATGGACTCATCCTCCAGACATGCCAACTCCTTGGCAATCTTGGCTAAAGTATATGTTATGACATTCTCTCCTTGAGAAATCTTATAAATAGTAACCTCTGGGATTTGGACTAACAAATCTATGGTGTACTTGTGGTAGTGATGGAGCTTGGACTTTATAACCTTATAAGACCCAGTTATTTGATTAATAACTTGCTGGGAATCCTCAAAGATGTTGATGTTTTGGATGCTTAGAGTAATAGGTAACTCTAGACTAGCTATCAGAGCCCCATATTCAAGGATTGCATAGATGATATGAGAATCTCATCATATCACAGTCCAGAGTTAAAAGAACTATTCCTACCCCTATCTTTCCTGGAATAGTAAATTATGGTTCTTCTCCTCTTTGAGAGGAAGCCGCACCATCAAAGTACATCTCCCAGTAATGAATGCTACTATTCCCTAAGTTCATGATTTGTTCATTAAGTAGATCATCACTTAGAGTAGGAAGTGGGTGTGTCACTAAAAAAATTTGTTAGTGCTTATCCTTTCACCTCACAGAGGGGTACAAATGTAATGTCAAAGTGTGAGAGGATCGTGGACTGTCATGCCAACCCTCCAGATAGCATCGGTAGTGTCATGAGATCTTGGTGGATTGATCCTAGATTAAAATCACTTTATGAGGAAGCATATAGTGCTATAGCTTTTGGGATGCAAAGATTAAAGCTAGGAAATGCTTCTTAATGGGTGAATAATTAGCCTCAATAGGGATTAAATGATGGCTGAGGTAGTAGAGTGCATTTTCCTTACCTTCATTATTGTCTTGGGCCAACAAAACTCCAAAGGAGTCATCTAACACAGTAGTGTAAAGTATGAATGGCATGCCTAGGATAGGGGCTGCTAGAACCAGTGACATCCTCAAGTAATGCTTGATGTATTTGAAGGCATGCTCACACTTATCATCCCACTTCAATTTTGCATCCTTTTTGACAAGTCAAGAATGGCTAACATCTTCCCAATAGGTTGGATATAAAGCATCTTTGATATGCCAATTGCTCTTAGAATGATCTTAATTGAATTAAACTTTTAGGAGGTGGAATTTTTAATATTGCCTAGATTTTCTCTAAATCAATTTTGATTCCCTGGTGTCAGACAACAAACCCAACGAGTTTCCCTGAAGCTACTCTGAATGCACACTTCAGGGGGTTCATTTTAAGGTTAAATTGTATTAATTATTCAAAAACAACTCTCAAGTCAAAGAGATGGTCTCCCTTTTCTCTACTTTTGACCACAAGATCATCGACATAACACTCAACTTGATGATGAATGAGTTCAGCAAAGATTCAAGTCATAGCCCGCTAGAATGTAGCACCAACATTTTTAAGGCTGAAAGGCATGACCTTATAGTAATAAATTTTGATCGGGGCTCTAAAAGTAGTGTTTCTTTTATATTTAGGGGCCATCATTATTTGGTTATATCTAGATGAGCCATCCATAGAATAAAAGACTACATGAGATGATGCAATGTCCACCATCAGCTAAGAATCCCTAAACATTAAACCCTAAACCTAAACATCCTAAACCTTAAACTACTGAGCAACCCCTAACCTAAAACTAATCCCCAATAACCCCAACTAATTTAAACCTAGCTACCCTATCCATAAACCTTAAAGCCTACATTAAACCCTAAACCCTAAATCCTTAAAGCCTAACATTACCCTAAACTAAACCCTAAACCCTAGGCCACAAACCCACAAATAATAACCAAAAAACCTAAAACCTAACCCACCTAACTAAATACCTAAAAAATAAATTAAAATAAAAATAAAATAAAACTAAAATAATAGAAAACTAAATAAACTAAAAAAATAAATAAACCTAATAAAACATTAATAAAATTAAAACTAAATCTAAATAAAATAAAATAAATAAAACTGGACCTAAAATAAAACCTCAAAATAAATAAAAATAAAACCTAAATCCTAAAATAAAACCAAAACAAGAAAATAAAATAAACTTAAACCTAAACTAAAATAAATAAACCTAAAACTAAACCTAGCCAAAAATAAACTAAAAACCCAAAATAAAATAAAATAAATTAAATAAAATAAACCTAAAACCTAAACAAACAATAAACATAAAATAAACCTAAAATAACCTAAAACCTACTTAAAAAAATAACCATTAAGCTAATTGAATAAAACTTAACAAAATAAACATAATAAACCTAAAAAATAAAATAAAAAATAAATGGCCTAAATAAACCTAAGATAAAATAAAACTAAATAAAATACTTGCCTAAAAGAAAATAAACTAAAATAAATAAAATAAACTAAAATAAACTACCTCTTTGGTTTGCTTAAAAGATCCTAAAGAGGCCCTAGTGAGATCCTGACCCTACCTGCTCTACCCAAAAGACCACAAACCCTAAACCCTAGGCCTAACCCTGACTTGAAAGGCAACCCAGGCACACTCTGAGCCAAGGCCCTAGGCATTGACCCTAACCCTGACCCTCCCTATCTTACCCTAAACTGGAAAAGGCACCCTGATCCTCCACTAATTGTACCAAAGCTAACCCTAAACCCTGGCCAAAACCTAAAATTGACCCTAAACTGATCCTTAAAGCTGAGCATTAGGCCAAACCACAACTAGGCCCTGAAAACCCACAAACCCTAAACTGAGCCCTGAGCCCTCCTAAAAAAAACCACAAAACCCACTAAACTAAAATAAACCTAAAAATGATTAAGATAAAATAAATAAAAACATTAGATAAAGAAAAAACTACTAAAATAAAATAACATATAAAAAATAATTAACTATGTAAAATAAAAAAATAAGACTAATAAATTAAAAAAAACAAAATAAAACCTAAACTAACATAAGCATAAAAATAAAACCAAAAATAAAATAAAAATAAACCTACCACTAAACTAAAACTAAACTAAATAAAATAAAATAAACCTAAATTTAAACTAAACTAAAATAAATAAAACTTATGCCTAAACCTAAAATAAAACTAAACTAAACCTAAACCTGCTAAAATAAATAATAAACTAAAACCTAAACCTAAACTAAAATAAACCTAAATATAACTAAAATAAACTTAAAACTAAACATAAAATAAAATAAACCTAAACCTAAGAATAAAAAATAAAATAAACTTAAAACATAAATTAAAAATAAAACTCAACTAAAAATAAACTTAAACCTAAACCAAAAACCTAAAAAATAAACTAAAATAAAAACCAAAACTAAAATAAATAAACTAAATAAATAAACTAAACCAAATAAAAAAATTAAAATAAACCTAGTAAAATTAAAAAAATAAAATAAGATAAAATAAAAAAAAATAAACTAAATAAACCTAAACTTGCTGGTTTACTTAATTAAAATAAATAAATCTTCTAAACCCTAAACCCTAAACCCTTAAACTAACCTTAATACAAATCTAAACCCAAAATCCTAAATGCTAAAAAACCCTAAACCCTAAACCCTAATCCTAAATCCTAAACCCTAAAAGCATAAACCCTAGACCCTACAACCTAAACCCTAAACCCTAAACCTAGAACACTAAACCTAAAGTAATTGAATAATTAAAAAAAATAAACCTAACCCCTAAATCCAATTAAACATAGACCTAAACCCTAAGAATGGGTTGAATGTTGATGGCAGAAACATCACCGTCAACCAAGCTCAGTCTAGATCTGGTGGTGGAGGCGAAGGCAAAGGTGGCAGTTATCGTTGTGGTGGTGGGGGATCTGGAGGTGCTGGTGGATATAGAGGTTGTGGTCAGAGCAGTGGTGGTTATGGAGGCCGGAGAAGCGACGGAGGTTACATCCGTGGTGGTCGTAGAGGAAGATATCGTGGATATGATGGTGGATCCCTACCTAGAGATCGGTGGTTCGATCAATGGAGAAGCAGAATAGCGATCAATAAATAAACAAACAAAATAAACAAACAAAACCTAAACTTAAACTAAAACAAACTAAACTAAAATAAATAAAACATGAACCTAAACCTAAAATAAACTAAACCTAAACTTAAACCTAAACACTAAATAAAATAAAATAAACTTAAAATAAACCAAAACTAAATTAAAAACCTAAAATAAAAGCCTAAAACCTAAACCTAAAAAAATAAAATAAAAACATTAACCTAATCATTGAAATAAAAAAATAAAACCTACACCTAAATAATAAAATAAAAATAAAACTAATAAAAAAAAAATAACCTAAACCTAAACCTAAATCTAAAAAAAATAAACTAAAATAAAAAACCTAACTAATAAATAAACTTAAAAATAAAATATTAAACTCATAAACTAAATAAAATAAATATAAACTAAATAAACCTACTGTGGGTTCATAATTTAAAATCAAAGAATAAAACCTAACCCTAAACCCTAAACCTGACTCTACCTAAACCCTAAACCCTACTAAATCTTAAACCTCCATACCCACCCAAACATATCTACCTACCCTAAACCAAACCACACTAAACTCTAAACCCTAAACTAAACCTAAACCTAAAAAATAAAACCTAAATTAAACTAAAATAAATATAAATAAAATAAAATAAAAACCTACATAAACTCATAAAATAAATAATAAAATTAAAACTAAACTAAAATAAATAAATAAAACCCAAACTTAACTAAAAATAAAATAAACCTAAAATCAAATGCATAAATAAAATAACTAATAATAAATAAATAAATACCTAAAATAAAATAAAACCTACCCTAAACTAAAAGACCTAAACTAAAATAAAAGAACCTAAACTAAACTAAAATAAATAAAACCTAAACTAAACTAAAATAAACCTAAACCCTAAATCTAAATAAATATAAAGTAAACCTAAACTAAACTAAAATAAACCTAAACCAAACCAAAAATAAAATAAAACCTAAACCAACTAAAATAAAAATAAACCTAAATAAAATAAAAAATAAAACTAAAATAAACATAAACCTAAACTAATCCTAAAGATAAACTAAAATAAATGACCTAAAAAATAAAATAAACCTAAAATAAATAAAATATAAACTTCATGGGTTTTGATTTAAAAGATCTTAACACTAAATCCTCCCTAATCTACCCAACCCTGGACCCTAATCACACCCTATAACCCACCTAACCCTCTCCCTGGCCTGTAAACCACAGGCCACTGAGCCCATAATCTCCACTGACTCCCTATCTATCCTAACTGACCTGAGCCTCTGAAGGCCCTGAGCTTTGGGCCTACCCTGAGTCTGGGCCATGAGCCCTACTGGGCTCTGGGTTAACCTAGGCCCTGGGCCACTGACCCTGAAACCATAGCCAAACCCTACCTAAACCCTACCCTCCCTACCCTACCCTCCTAACCCTAAAACCTAAATCTAAACTAAAAACTAAAAAAAGCTAAAATAAAATAAATAAAAAACTTAAACCAAAATAAAATAAAAAAAAATAAATAAAATAAAATCAAAACTAAAACATAAACTAAACCTAAAAATAATATGAAAAAAATAAAAAATAACCTAAAATAAACCATTAAAAAACCTAAACTAAACAAAAAAAAAAAAATAAATCTAAGAATAAATAAACTTAAATAAAATAAAAGATAGATAAAATAAACCTAAAATAAAATAAAACTAAATAAAATCCTAAACTTAAAAAAAATAAACCTAAAAAATAAAACTAAAAATTAATAAATAAAACCTAAACCCTAAACTTAAAAACATAAACCTAAATTATAAATAAAATAAAATAAACCTAAACTAAACTAAAATAAACCTAAAATAAATAAAACCTAAGCCTAAACCTTATAGGGGTGGATCTAGAGGTCGGTGGATATGGAGGTGGTGGTGAGCTGGTGATTATGGAGATGAGATAAGTGTGATGGAGGGAGAGATCGGGATATGATGGTGGATCCCACAACTCAAGAGGTGTGTTGTTATTGGGGTAGAGAAACTAAGAATGACCAATTTGATCTGCTTATGGAACTATTTCTTTAGAGTAGAGAGGGTTCTACTATCTAGGGTTTTATTTGCTCTTTAGATGCTTATTTTTGATATATATATGTCTCTTATGTCTTGTAAAACTTGGGGTGCAACTTGATTAATTAAAACAAAAGAAGAAATGCTAAATATGAATTTATTCTCTATTAAAAAAACCTTTGACCATTAACCCTAAACCAAACTAAAACTTAAACCCAAAACCTAAAACTTAAACCTAACCCCCAACTAAAACCCTAACCCTAAACCCTAAAACCATAAACCATAAACCCTAAACCCTAAACCCTAAACCCTAAACCCTAAACCCTAAACCCCAAAACACTAAACCCTAAAACCTACAACCCTAAACCTTAAATTGTAAATCCCAAACCCTAAACTAACCCTAAACCCTAAACCCTAAACTACATGTCCCTAAACCATCCCAAAACCCTAAACATTAAATAAAGATGTCATTAGGAGTAGATATAAAGAATGACATAATTCTAACATAGTTATGGTAGCTAAAGAAAATGTCTTCAAGAGACTTTCCCTTGACTATTAAAGATTTGAATACTCTAAACATAAACCCTAATTCATATTATAATATCATATATTATAGTATATTGTAGAATCATATATTTGAGCATGTAGTGATGACTTTTTGGATGTTATACGATGTGCTGAAATGTTTTAGTATATTATGGTATTGTGCCCTATAGTCTATATTTATATAAATCATAAAAATATTGATTTAATAAATCAGATGATGAAATTTGTTAAATTTGAAGTGGGAATTAGGTTGTAGTATAAAATGTGTGCTACGCCACTTGTAGTCTAAAAAATAAGATTTTATGTTCAAAATAAATATTATATGTTGCAGCATAGTATAGCATCATATATCATAATATATTATTCTACATATTTTTAATTCTTTTAGTATTTTACAATCATGTAGTTGAGCCTACACTAAAATTATTTATAAAATGTTGATTTAGACTTTAAAATGGTGGAGTTTGACCAAATTCATAATAGGTAGAGCATGAAATCATAATATATTATTTCAATTTAAAATATGTAAGTGATAAGACTAAAAGATATAGTTTTTTATTGTCAGACTAATTTTATGATTTTTTATCTTAAGCAATCCCTTGTGATGTGATATCCAATATTATAATATAATATTTTATAGTGTATTATAATATAGGATGCCATAACATAGTATAACACAATGCATTATAGCATACTGTGTATTATTTCTTTTTGTTTAGCATATTTTAGTTTTTTATAGTATGATGTGGTAGTGTTTCTACTAGTATAATTCATAAAAATACTGATTTATAGGCTGAGATGATGGGATTTGGCCAAATTTAAGGTAAGCTTTAGGGAGCATCATTGGGGGTGTCATTTAATCAAAAGAATGGAATTTTGCATCCAAAATAAATGTTCATTTTTCAACCAAATTTTATAAATGTTTTGCTTAAAGTGATTCATTTTAAGGTGTAATGCAAGATAATATTTTATATGAAATCACATTAAAATATGATGTACATAACAATATATCTTCACATATATATGGAATGTTGTGTATTACTAAATGTTATTGTAGATTTTAGTATGTTTTACTTTTTTATAATGCATTGGGTCAAAACTCACATAAATGTTAATTTGAATGTTAAGATGGAAGAATTTGGCCAAATTCATGTACACAAGAAGCAACACCAAAATTATGCAATTTTGTACCATTTCTAATAGAAAATTACCATTTTACATCCAAAATGAACATTATTCATATTTTGAGAAAATTTGGTTATTGTTCCTTTTAAGTGATTCTAAAGAGGTGTAATGTTAGACAATATATTATATTATAAAAATTATAATATAACATCATATATTATAATATAATATACTGTGTTAATTCACACTATAATATGTTTAGCATGATATTATATAGTTAGTACGAGCTTGCACCAACACAAATCAAAAAATGTTGATTTCATTGTTAAGATGATGTAATTTGAAGGAATACATTGTTAGACTTTTGCTTGAAGTATTAAAGGTGTTCATAAGAGGAGAAATAAGATTTGATGAGCATTCCATGTCAATGGCATGGAGGGAGGTTCGCTAGGGGATCACACATGCATTGGACATGACATGTGAGGGGTCTATGTCGAGGGCATAAGAGAAGAAAATCTGTGGGATAAGGTTGAATTTGATTTGACTATATGATTTGTGTAAAGAAGACATTCATGGGGATAAGAATCTATAATCCACATGGATTAAGATTGAATTTACTTTAATTTTTTATTTTAATTGATGTGGAAGCATATATGTTAGAGATATGAGCTCGAGTCTCTGGGATCGGTATATGAACCTTCCAATGAAGCAGGTTTGGGCTATCCTCCAGGGATTGGAATTTGAGTTTGATTTCATAGATTTTTTTGGGGATGTATCCGTTTGGGATAAGAGTTTGGTTGGGTTTCTTTGATTTAGACTTTACTTGGGGAGTTGGTTTAATTTGGTTCTGTTAGGAAGGTTGGTTTTGAATTTGATTTATTTGCTTGACTTATAAATCTAATTTAATTTATGGACCCTATCGGTGTGCGATGGACCCACAAAGAAGGGGCTATATCAGCCTTGACCTACCTTAAGTTTATAAATCTAAAGGGATAGTCTAACAGCTGCAGGGTAGAGTTAGCCAACCTAAGGGGTTGGCATTCAGTTTGGAATGGTAATCCTAGAAAGAAGGTGTAGCAGACTTACATCTTTTAAAATAAGGAATAATAGTTAGTGACTGTTTGATGCATAAATGAACCAACTAGGGCTATTGAGTGAATGTCACTGGGGACTTATGTCAACTCAAAGTAGTCGGATTAATTTTATCTTAATTTCATGTGATTTAATATGGTTTGTTTGGTTTAGTTTGATTGTGAATTGAGGGCATATCCACTGGGGATGTGAGCTCGGTCAAATTTGATAGATTTAATTTATGAGCCATGTTATGTGATGGACCCAGAAGGGGCTATATCGGACTTGTCTATCTCGATTTATAAATCCAAAGCAATAGTCTACGGCCATGGGGTAGAGCTAGCCAACTAAGGGGTTGCCTTTGATGTGAATGCTAAGAAGAAGGCATACTTACATCATCTAAAGCAAGGAACAATAACGGGGTGTTGGTAGCACTACTAATCGAACCCAACTTAGGGCGACTCTTGAGTGAATGCCTGGACTTATATCAACTCAAGACTAGTCAGTGATTCCTATAGGAGTTTTCTTGATACTTCCTAAAGATAGGATACTTGCTTGAGAAAAGGTACCTTAGGGGTGTCCTCTTAATCCACAAGTGAATAAATATTTATTTATTTGTTTGCATGGACCTGGTGTGAGAGGGACCACACTAAGAAGGGCAATGTTGTCTTTGACCTATCTCGATTATTTGGACCAAGGGAGAATTTGCACATCCACAAGATGAATTCTCTCCAACCATTAGTGGTTAATAGGAAAGGGCTGTCCAATTTGATAAGTAGTGTCTAAATGGGTCTGGATATGATCCAAATATAGTGCCCACATGAGGGAGGTGATACTGCGTTATCTTGAGCCCTAAAAAGAAAGCCTATATATTATGTGGCCAACTCAAGGAGAAAGCATAGTAGACTTATTACACATTAGTGGTGTATCTAAAAGCCAACCAACCTAAGGTGTATCCATCAGCATAGTGAGAACCAACCATCCTAAGGTGGTCGTCATTATGTAATAATCAATCTAGAAAGAAAGCATGTAGGCTTACAACTTTCTAAGCATAACTAATCATAGATAGTTGTGGGTTGGACATATGCTATCCTAGAATGACTACTAAGTGGGGATCCACGAGGAAGGACTAGACCTAGAGTTGAAGTAGTTAGAGGAAAGAACCCCTAGGGGACTTATCCTAAACCTCAAATATACTCATTAGTCGTGTATGAAGGCTAATCCAAGAAGAAAGTGTAGTACTCACATCCTCTTAAATGAAGCCAACATGAAGTAGCTTACCGACCACACATTAAGGCTTACCAAACTAACAAGGTGCTCGTCGGTGTGTAGTGGCCAAGTATGGAAGGAAAGTATAGCAAACTTACATCCAACAAAGCAAGAAGACCACTAGGGTGACACACACTGAAGGGTAGCATGTCGGACCTAGATCAACACTTTGTGCAACTAGGGTGTTATCTCAACTCAGTAGCCGGACAAAAGATATATACTTATTTTATATGTTTCTATGTAGTTTATATTTGTGTTTTGTCGATGAAGGATAGGACATTGCTCGGGTTTGTTACACCTACCCTAAACACATTATAGCAAATTCATAAACAAGAATACTTTCAATATGGGAGAGATTGAATTCAAAATGGAATTTTTTGGTGATGATAATTATTTTCAAACATGATTTATAATATTTCTTTAAGTAGAGCTCATTGATTGGAAGCATTGGGTGCTCTCCCTTATAATTAATAAGATGTTAAGATCCTCCATGGTAGGCCTTCTCTATGGCAAAAGGGCCTTTCCAAATGGGTTCAAACTTGCCTCCCATCTTACGATCCACAAAATTGGTCTCCTTAGAACTATCTTACTATCTAGGATGAACTAACTTGTTGTGAGCTTGAATCATTTTAACTTTGTACAACTCGAGGTTTTGGCATGCCGACAGCGTCTCTCCTCCAAACCTTTGATCTCTTCTATCATAACTTGGCATTCTGTTTCTATTGTGATCTTGCTACCACAACTATCCTTAGTGATGGGAGTTGGACTTCAAATGGTAGAATTTGGACCCATACACTAAGGAGAAAGGAGTAGACTAAGTTGGAGTTCTATATGGTGTGGTAGGCCTACAAGGCTTCTAACTACTCAAGCCACTATCACTTATTATTGTCAGTGTCTTCTTTAGTATTTGGATGAAGTTTTATTAAAAGCTTACTTTAAGCCAATTGTTCTTGAATAGTTGATGGTAGAATATTTCCAATCTATATTGTGTCACCAGTAAAGTTATTGATCTCGTGCTCTTGAATGCAGTACCATTATCAGATATAATTCATTGAGGAACTATAAACCTATATATGATATGGTTCCTAAAAAACTAGAGAACATGCTGAGCTATGACCTCCCTGAGTGAAATCATCTTGCCCATTTGGAAAAGTAGTTAGTTAGATAAGATGACTAATGACCCTTGGAAAAGGATGATCACTCGGACCCACTATGTTGGTACCCCAACACTCGAATGGCCATGAGGCCAATGTAGGATGTATAATGTTAGGTGGTTGGTGTAGGACCACATCATGTATTTGACATCAGTGGCATCACCTAGTCATATCCATGCAATCTTTGATCATCCATGGCTAGCAGTATCCTAGTCTATAAATCTTGGAATTCATCTTTGGACCAGATTGGTTGGCTCCACATAATCTTGAGTATACCAATGGTCATGATCTTGTGGGCGTCATGCTTATCTAAATAATGTAACCATATATGATCGAAAGACTACCAGAATAAGACACCATCCACAAGAGCATAAGAAAGTGCTCTCTACTTCATCTAATAGGCTTGGACTTCTCTTGAGGTAGTTTTCTTTTATTTAGGTAATCCATGAATGGTTGACTCCAATCTAACTCCTCATCCTTCTTGGCAATGGCAACCTCCCCTTCAAGAGAGTACTTTTTGATGAGTTCAATATCAATAAGGGATAAGACTTATCTATTTTGGGCCTTTAATTATTATGGACTCATCCTCCGGACATGCCAACTCCTTGGCAAGCTTGGCTAAAGTATATGCTATGACATTCTCTCCTTGAGAAATCTTATAAATGGTAACCTCTAAGATTTGGACTAACAACTCTATGGTGTACTTGTGGTAGTGATGGAGCTTAGGCTTTATAACCTTATAAGACCCAGTGATTTGATTGATAACTAGCTGAGAATCCTCGAAGATGTTGATGTTTTGGATGCTTAGAGTAACAGGTAACTCTAGACTAACAATCAGAGCCTCATATTCAAGGATTGCATAGATGATATGAGAATCTCATCATATCACAGTCCAGAGTTAAAAGAACTATTCCTACCCTATCTTTCCTGGAATAGTAAATTGTGGTTCTTCTCCTCTTTGAGAGGAAGCCGCACCATCAAAGTACATCTCCCAGTAATGAATGCTACTATTCCCTAAGTTCATGATTTGTTCATTAGGAGATCATCACTCAGCACAGAGTCAATAGGAAGTGGGTGTGTCACTAAAAAAATTTGTTAGTGCTTATCCTTTCACCTCACAGAGGGGTACAAATGTAATGTCAAAGTGTGAGAGGATCATGGACTGTCATGCCAACCCTCCAGATAGCATCGGCCGTGTCATGAGATACTATAGTGGATTGATCCTAGAGATTAAAATCACTTTATGAGGAAGCATGTAGTGCTATAGCTTTTGGGATGCAAAGATTAAAGCTAGGAAATGCTTCTTAATGGGTGAATAATTAGCCTCAATAGGGATTAGATGATGGCTGAGGTAGTAGAGTGCATTTTCCTTCCTTCATTATTGTCTTGGGCCAAAACACCAAAGGAGTCATCTAAGTAGTGTAAAGTATGAATGGCACTTAGGATAGGGCTGCTAGAACCGTGACATCCTCAAGTAATGCTTGATGTATTTGAAGGCATGCTCACACTTATCATCCCACTTCAATTTTGCATCCTTTTTGACAAGTGCTGAGAATGGCTAACATCTTCCCAATAGGTTGGATATAAAGCATCTTTGATATGCCAATTGCTCTTAGAATGATCTTAATTGAATTAAACTTTTAGGAGGTGGAATTTTTAATATTGCCTAGATTTTCTCTAAATCAATTTTGATTCCTGGTGAATAACAAAGAGTTTCCTGAAGCTACTCAATGCACACTTCGGGGTTCATTTTAAGGTTAAATTATTAATTATTCAAAAAACTCTCAAGTCAAAGAGATGGTCTCCCTTTTCTCTACTTTTGACCACCAAGATCATCGATAGCACTCAACTTGATGATGAATGAGTTCATCAAAGATTCAAGTCATAGCCAGCTAGAATGTAGCACCAACATTTTTAAGGCTGAAAGGCATGACCTTATAGTAATAGATTTTGATCGGGGTTCTAAAAGTAGTGTTTCTTTTATATTTAGGGGCCATCTTTATTTGGTTATATCTAGATGAGCCATCCATGGAAGAGAAGACTACATGAGATGAGGCAATGTCCACCATCACATTGGTAGTGGAAATTCATCTTTTGGGCATGCCTTATTTAAATCCCTAAAAATATGCATATGTGAACTTGGCCATTTCTTTTCTTAACTAGGATGATCGCCTAATCGGTAGGGTATTTTTTCTTATAGGAAGCTAGCATTAGTTTTCTTAGAAATGACTATTATTCTATGTCTAATGCATGTGTCTAGGAGCTTGCTTGATAGGGTTAGCGGTAGGCTCTATTGCTAGTTTATGGACGCTACATCAAGAGCCAATCGACATCTCTTCATAACTCAATGCAAAGTAGTCCTTAAACTCAATCATAAGCCAGACTAAGTCATTGGTTTCAATCTCATTCAACAAAGAACTGATGTATGTCAGACGTGGATCTTCTTCAGTTCTAAGTTGATTTTCTTGAGCTTGTTGATGGTTGACTTGATCACTTCTTTAAACTCTAGTGGTGCATCTTTAACTTCAAAATTATCTAAATCATCTAAAGTTTCTAAGCATAGCTCCTCATATAAGTTAATGTGATTTGAAAAGGACCTATCAGATTCCAAATGATTAGTGATGACTAAGCACTAATCGTCATCATTAACTGGACCCACTGTACCGAATCCTAGTCTTGATCTTGTTTGAGAGCTTTGCATTTGCTCTTCCAAATTCTTTTAAAGTAGTCTGACCTATGCTTTGACCAAATATGTTGGATTAACCCTTTCTTTATGAAATTAAGAATACAAGGCAAGTACTAATCAAAAGGTAATTCTATTAAATCTTTATATGAATCATCCTCAAGTTCTACATAAACTTCTTGACTTGAGGATGATGCTCCCAAAAGGAACCTCTGAGTCTTCACACCTGTGGATGACTTAGGGGCTTCCTTAACTACTAAACCCTTAGCTTTTAAGAGTAAATTGGGGTTAGAGCTAAGGTTCCCAATGGATGCCTAACTATTTAACATATAGACTTAGATACACTTATAAATTGCTTTTGAGCCCAATCTTCATTACTATCAAGCTCAAGTGTCACCTCCAAGGGAATCTACTACTAAGAAGGTGGTGTTAACCATATAAGACTCATCCTATGAACTAGATTCTAAGTCTATATGGATAGTGTGTACTCCGTAGATGGGACATATATTCTATTAGGTGGCCAATAAATAGGTTTTCCACCCTAGCCTCACTAGACTCTTCCTCTGGTGGAGGTCAAGTCATCCTACCCATATGTTTGAATGGAGTAATGAACTATGGGTGGAATCTCTATGCTCCACTTCCTCCTCCAAGTCTAATTTTGCTCCCTTTTATTTTCTTTTTCATTTTCTCTTTTCTTTTCTTTTACTTTTTCTCTTTCTTTTTATTTTTTTTTCTTTTTCTATTATTTTTAAACTATGGCCAAGTTCATGAGAATGGACTTGCTAATTTTGAGGGAGGATATGTCGACCTCATTAACTTTAAATGGCTTGAGATCTCCTTTGACACAGTCGATGATCCCACCTCTCACAAACTTCATACATTGATGTAGATAGGATAGAACTATATTGTTCTCATGCATCCATGGTATCCCAAGCAAAGCATTGAAAGATGTATTCGAGTCTATAATGTGAAACTTGGCTTCGGTCTTCCAATCATCTATCTCCAAGGGAAACACTATGGAGCTTAAGGCCTGTTAACCTCACTTTTGGAGTGTGGATTCAATCTTCCCATCTTAGACTTTGGAGTCTTCTAGATACTAAGAGTTCTAGTCATAAGACACTTCTAACAATTAGGTAAACACTTAATCTAAGCCTAAAGACTTAGAAGGTTAACCATAATTAGGTTATGCCTTAAGGATTAAGATAATCCACTAACACTACAACCCAAATCCAATCCATGTTCACCTTCCCAAACCAAACCTCAAGTTCAATTCAAACAATAAATTCAAATCCAAATCCCAACCCAAATTCCAAAACCAAATGATTGAAGCCCATGATCAAATCCAAACTTCAAACCCTTCCTAAGCCATATGACCTATCCCATGGAGTTAGCCAAATCATAATCCAAATCAATCCAAAATCAATTGATTTTTTCATAATAAATTTATAAATTCAATCATCTTCCTAAATATAAATCAAATCTACAATCAAATGATCAAAACTAAATCATACTAAATCAAATTAAATCAAAACCCTTCTTAAGCCATATGACCTATCCCATATACTTAATCAAATCTTAATGAAAATCAAGTCAAACTCAATTGATTTTCTCATATATCAATAATCTTCACAAATTTAAATGAAATATACATTTAAATAATCAAAACTAAATCAAACCAAATCAAAATCCAAACCTATGCCACATGACCTAACTCCATGGACTTAGACAAATTCATTCATTCCAAAACCCAAATTCAATTGACGTTCTCATGAATCAATCATATCTTCAATCATATTCACAAATATAAATGAAATATACAATAATCATGCCAAACCAAAATCAACCAAAGTCAAACCCAACTTAACCCTTTCAACTTGAAATGTTCAAATGAACCAAAACCCATTTGAACCTAAGCCAAGGTTCAATTGTAAAATTAATTAGGTTTATTACACCTTAATTACTTGGGAAATTAATCCCAAATTTTGTGGGTTAATTTAATGGGATGACCTCTACCTCCCATGATTTTCTTGGGATTTATTGCTCACTTAATTAGGAAAATTGACTAATTAAACCTTAATTACTCTTTTAAGTTAATTAATGATTAATTAATCCCATTACAGTAATAATTTGGTTAATTAAGTTTGTTAATCAATGTTCAATAATAAGTGAACTAAGTAATGGGGTTGGGACCCCTTTCCCTAAGTTCATTTCACTCTTTTTTTAAAATGAAATTAATTATGATTTAACTAACTAATTAATTAAATCACTTAATCAAATTGAAATCATAATCATCATGCCTTAATTAATTAAATCATGGGGTAGATCTCTAGGTGTTTAATAACCTAAAAAGTTTAATGAAATTGTTAGTCCACATGTGTGGGAAAACCATAAGAGTAATATTTATGTCCTTAATCTAATTAACTATTAATCATTAGTCAATTGCATTAGGCCTTTTTATTTCCTAGGATCATTGCAAGTTTATTTTCCATGCATATTGTGTTGGAACATAATTATTTAGTTAATTACTTTAAGGTGACATAGGTAAGGGTAATTAATTCATCTAATTAAATGTCAAACTTAATTAACCCATAAAATCAACTTAATTATATTTTCTTAAATTAAATCAAATCAGTAATGGGGGAATAGGTTTAAAACAACAAGTGGTGATTTTTCCTCTCCTCTTTAAATCAAATCAAATCAAAAAATTAATTAATAAAGAAGCTTTGGTTTACTTTAAATAATCTTATTTGATTTGATTGTCCTTAAGAACTAGTTTGGTTGAATGAATCACATGCTTATATTTGATTTCCCTCTTTCCAATCATGTTAAATTTGGTATATCATTTGAATTCATGCATCCATCTTTCAAAATCAAGTAAAATAAAATGGATTTCCTTTATGTAAACTTGCATGTGTTGATTTAATTTAATATATGCATTGTTATTATCACTATTAAATCCAAATGTATTTTTCAAAAGCTTATAAATGAATAATAATATGTGTTATTATGTTATTTATAAATACATAAGAAATGCATGTGCTTATAGCTTAACTGTATGAATGTTAAGTTCTCTTTTCTCTATTCATGTGTTGATTTATAAAGATTGAATCATAATGGGTATATAGTCTGTACATCTCAACAACATGAGGCTTTAGCTAGCCCCAAGGAGGTCTTTTGATTACCTCACTTTCATGGTTTAATAATAACATGTATCCATTTGATTTCATTCTTATGTATTTCAATAATATAATTTGGATAGAGCTTTAATTCATATATATGAATGATTATATAAATGATTTAATCAAACAAAATATACAATCTTTGCATGATTTTTTTCCCTCATTTATGTATACATTCATGTGTGTCCAAGAAAAGAAATTCTATAGTATAAACATCTTGGGAATACGAGGCTTTAGTTAGCCCCAAGGAGGTCATATGATTAGCTCACTTCCCTAGTTTATAATTACATGTACTTGCCTATATCTTTGTACATGTATATGTATATGTGATTAGTGAATGAAAATCCCATTTTACATTAAAATTGCATGCATTCATAATTGACTAAGTGGTTGAATTAATTAGCCATATGATTTGGGGCTTACTTCTTATGTTCATGTATATGAATTTACATGTGTTTGAATGCAAATGGGTATATAGTCTAGACATCCAGAATACGAGGCTTTAGCTAGCTCCAAGGAGGTCATTTGATTACCTCACTTCCGTTTAACAATGGCACATGTATTTAATTTCATTCTTTTTCCTTTTCTATAAAAATGTAATCTTTAATAAATTAATTAATCTATATAAATAAATCATAAAATTTTGTTATTAATATGCCTTTAAAACACCATCAAATAAGAAGGAACCAAATCAAAAATGAATATGAAGAAAGAAGAATAGCATTTAATACAATTATAATTCTTCTTTTATATTCTAGGTTGTATAAAAACTTAGTTAATCTTTTTCTCTTTAGGTTATTTAAAACTTCCTTTTATTCTCTTATGATAATTTATATAATTGTTTGATGTTATGTTTACATTATGCATTATGACAACATGATTTTCCTAATTTTTTAAATAATTGATGCTTTAATGTGTGGCTTGGATTCATTAGGCTCTTGATAAAATAACTTTTATTTAATCACTCATAACTAAATTTTAAACAACTCATCACCTCATCATAAAACCTAAGACATAAATAAGATAATTAAAAGATTTATGACTTAGCCATATGGTTGTATGTTTCACATCATGATGCATATTATTTCTCCCTTGAACATGAAGGATCTATCTTTACATGATAAATGAATGCTTGACCTATGAGGTATCTTATAGTGGAGAACACCTTCTTGTAGATTTGACAATTTATTTCATCATGCATTTAGAACAAGAAATCAATGTCAAAATGATGTGTCTAAAATGAAATATTTGAAATATTTTGCATCTATAGATTAAGTCCAAGAAAAGATATATAGGACATTAGGAATATGAGGCTTTTGTTAGCCCCAAGGAGGTCAATTGATTATCACTTCATTAGTTTAACAATGACATGTACTTTCTATACCTTTGTACATGTATATGTATATGTGATTAGTGAATGAAAATCCCATTTACATTAAAATTGAAGGCATTCATAATTGACTATGGTTGAATTATTATCGGTTAGAGCTTACATGCTATGTTCATGTATAAAAATTAACATATGTTTGAATGTAAATGGGTATATAGTCTAGACATCCCAAGAATATGAGATTTTAGCTAGCTAAGGTCATTTGATTACCTTTTCACGGTTTAAATGACATGCTATTTAATTTCATTCTTATGTCCTTTTGTATAAAAATTTGGATTAAGTTTTAAATTAATATGTTTAAATAATTCAATCAAATAAAATATAAATTTTAAGCATACACATGCAGTCATCATTTAAATGTGCCAAAATATGTTGCATGTATAGATACACTAGATTAAATCATAAGCATGTTACATGTGATGGAAATGAATGATTTAATATTTGTCATGTTGTAGTAATTCAATTAATTAATCTTAAGATGCCTTTCATTTTTAATAGGATTATTTAAAGTGAACCAAAACTTATGATTAATTAAATCATTTAATAAGTTATTCACTAAAGAGAACTAAATTAAAATAATATACTTTAGAAAGTTACTTAAGGTAGGGATGAAAGAAATCCTTTTCCTCTCTTTATAACACTTAGTTCTAAAATAATCAAATGACATAAAAGAAAACACAAATTAAAATTATCAAGTCTATTAGACTACTTCAATTGAAATCAACCTTTCAAGTTAAATTGAATCCTTATACACTTAGAAAATAGAACACTAATGCCTAACAGACTTACAGCGAAACACACATCAAAATTAAATCACCACTTCTAGCTCTAAGTTAGGATGGTGTATGTATATGTTTTATTTTATGATATATTATTTTAGATTAGATGTTAGTATGTATGCTTCATAGATTGGATGATAGGCCAATATTAGCTTAATCATGTTTTCAACAGGGGATTATGCTTAAGGGATGCTTAAAAATAAATGAGAATGCTCTTTTGATAGGTTGCTTAAATCCTTAAGCATTATCCAAGTTAGATGGGTGATTAGTTACCCATGTGTATTAGTCAAATTAAAATATAACTTTTGGATTATATGTATATTTAGCTAACCTCTATTTTGCGGTGTGTAGTTAGATTTGCTTTTCCCATAAAATGTAATCTATAATAGGAATTAGGATTAATGCTATATAAGGATTCAAAGGCTTTTTATTCTGTATGCTTTTATAAGCACCATCAAATCAAGAAGGAACCAAATCAAAAATGGAGATATGAAGAAAGAAGACATAGCATTTAATACAATTATAATTCTTAGTATATGTTCTAGGTTGTAAAGGTAGGCTTAATTACCCATCTTTTCTCTCACAGTTATTGTACATGCCTTTTATTCTTTTTTGATAATTTATATAATTATTTGATGTTATGTTTACATTCTGCATTAGGACAACATTCTTTTCATAATTTCTTAAATAATTGATGCTTTAATGTGTGGCTTGGATTCGATTAGGCACTTAAGATAAAAATAACTTTTCTACCCAACTAATCAATCATAACTAAATTTTAAACAACTCATCACCTCATCATAAAACCTAAGATATAAATAAGATAATTAAAAAGATTAACATTCCATTAGCTATATGGTTGTATGTTTCACATCATGCATGCATATTCTTTCTCCCTTGAACATGAAGGATCTCCATCCTTGCACGATAAAGGAATACTTGACCTGTGAGGCCATCCCTTATAGTGGAGAACACCTTATTCTAGCTGATTTGTGCTATAATCTATTTCATCATGCATTTAGAAACAAGAAATCTGAAAGCCTCTATCAAAATGATGTGTCTAAAATAAAATAAAATTTGAATAGATTTTGCATCTATAGATTAAGTCCAAGAAAAGAAAGTATATATTCTAGACATCCCAAGAATATGAGGCTTTAGTTATCCCCAAGGAGGTCAATTGATTACCTCACTTTGTTGGTTTAACAATGACACGTACTTGCCTATATCTTTGTATATGTATATGTATATGTGATTAGTGAATGAAAATCCCATTTTACATTAAAATTGAATGCATTCCTAATTGACTAAGTGGTTGAATTAATTAGCCATATGATTTAGAGCTTACATGCTATGTTCATGTATACAAATTTACATATGTTTGAATGTAAATGGGTATATAGTCTGAACATCCCAAGAATACGAGATTTTAGTAGCTGAGGTCATTTGATTACCTCACTTAGTTTAATAATGACAAATGCCTATTTAATTTCATTCTTATGTCCTTTTGTATATTAATTTGAATTAAGTTTTAAATTAATATGTTTAAATAATTCAATCAAATAAAATATAAATTCTAAACATACACATGCAGTCATCATTTAAATGTGCCGAAATATGTTGCATGTATAGATACACTTAGATTAAATCATAAGCATGTTACATGTGATGGAAATGAATGATTTAATATTTGTCATGTCATAGTAATTCAATTAAATTAATCTTAAGGTGCCTTTCATTTTTAATAGGACTATTTAAAGTGAACCAAAACTTATGATTAATTAAATCATTTAATAAGCCATTCACTAAGAGAACTAAATCAAAATATATACTTTAGAAAGTTACTTGTAGGGATGAAAGAGGGCAATCCTTTTTTTCTCTCATTATAACACTTAGTTCTAAGTGTAATCAAGAAATAAAGAAAACACAAATTAAAATTCTCAATCAATTAAACTACTTCAAGTGAAATCAACCTTTTATGTTAAATTGAATTCTACACTTAGAAAATATAGTGTGCCTGAAGACTTACCACACAAGCCTTAATACACACATTAGAATTAAATCTCTAGCTATAAGTTAGGATGGTGTATAATGTGATGTATATTTTATTTTATGATGTATTATTTAGATTAGATGTTGGGGTGTATGTTTTATAGGCGGTTGATAGGCCAATATTAGCCAAACCATGTTCTCAGATTATGCTTAAGGGATGCTTAATAATAAATATGAATCTATTTATAGGTTGCTTAAATCTTTAAGCATAATCCAAGTTAGGGAGTAGACTTAGTTACCCATGTGTAGGGTGCTAAGTCAAACTATAAATACAATTGCTTAGGATAATATGCTATTTAGCTAACCTATTTTGCAAGTGTAGACATTTTGTTTTCTACATAAATGTAATTTTTGCAATATGAATTAGGATTAGTCTTATGGAGGATTAGGATGAATAGTATAAGGATTTGTCCTTATGCATGATGCCTTTGAAGCAAGCACCATCAAATCAAAGAAAGAACTAAATCAAAATAGAGATATGAAGAAAAAGGTCCCATAGCATTTAATACAATTATAATTATTCTTTCATATTCTAGATTATATAAGGGTAGAGCTTGCTACCCTCTTTTCTTTCTTGGGGTTAGATAGACTACACCCACCTTTTATTCTTTTATGATAGTTGTGGTAAAAAATATTCTTCTTTATACATTTCTGCCTTCGACTATCCCCTTCCATTTTGGAAAGTAAGGATAAATGAAAACAAAAATATATAAAAATATATATATTACGCCTTGTTGAGACACCATAGATCTGCAGATGTTCTTATTAAGGTGATTGGGTATGACATTGAGGAGAGGTGTAATATCTCTAGAGATAGAAGTCACCAACAATGGACTTCACGAATAAGGACTCCAAGGACAATGGTGCATATGTACCAAGATTCTTTCATACTTATTTTAAACTAGGTTCATTAAGTTCCTACAAGGACAAGGCATCAATTACATCTAGGGTGGGATCCCCTGAATACTCTCAAAAGGTAAATGATTGTTGTCTCCAAAGATTTCAATATGTATATCAATATTAATTTAGTTTGGAAGATCAAATGATTGATCAAGAGAGTATTATGTAAGCTAAAGGAAGATAAGTAGGAGATACTTGATCTTGAAACCTAAAAAGCATCTCAAACTATCTATTATTGGGCTTTACATTTTTAAATTGATTTAATTTGTTTGAATTGAATTTTCATTAGAAATTTAGCTTATGATTCCCACAAGATTATGGAAATGAGAGGTGAGTATTTAAAACATGACCCACAAGGGAAAAACATCTTAAATCTAGGAGTTTTGGCAGAAAATTACAACCTAAATCTAAAATAAAAAATGGGTATTTTGGTTTGCCTCATATAGAGGACAAACCACTATTACATATAACTCATGGCCAACTAACTCTCTATTTTAAATTCATGTAGGCAAGTCATTATGCTTTATGCAAGATAGTTATGTTATTGTTTATTAGAAAGACAAGTCTTTAAACTCACTCTAAAAGACTAGATCATGTAAGGGGTATGCTCCAAATGACCTAAATAATGCATTTTAGATTTCATTTTATTTTCATTTTGACAATTATTTTGACTCAAGCTAAAAATTCATATGAATGCATGAAATGAGATTATTGGCCAAAATTATGAAAAGGAGGTATGTTTCCACATGGCTCTCAAAGATCAAGCCAAGTTTCTAGTAAAGATGGAATCCCTCAATCAGTAAAATAATATGTATTTGTTCATGATGTTATAAAAGAAATTACTCATCCATAAGGTGTTTCTAATTCGTTTATCTTGATTTTAGCCTAACCTTTAGGTGAAGTTATGATTTCTTTATTTTTAGCTTTGAGTTGTTAGATTTGGTAGAAGATTTATTTTCCCTAAGAGTCTAATCCACATCCAGGCTATACATAGAGTAAGGAAGAAACTAAGAAAAGGATGCTACTTAATGCACAAGCTAAACAAATCATCAATCAATTAATAAATCTAATTGCAAAAGAATAAGAGGCCATTATGGTCAGGTACCACCGCACAAACCCAAAAATAAATTGGGTAGCTGAGCTCTACCATTATACAACTAAGATTACAAATGAATTACATACAATTAAGCAAGGAACTCATTGTTATGGGGTCTTCAAGCTTCATTTCTTCATTCTTCTTTTCTTCTTTATTCTTCTTTCCTTCTTTCTTCTTTGGTTTCTTCTTTTGGATGGTTGGAAGGTGGATGCTCCACAGGCTTCACATGGTGCATAAGATGAGATCTTATGACCAATATTCATCCTAATCATAAATCATTAAAATCTAATTGCAAAATTTACATGAAAAGGAAAAGTAAATCTTGAACACACATGAAATAAGATTAATAAACAATCCACCTCAAGCATCTATATTAGATTTATCACCCCACACATGGGTGACTAAGTCCACTTATGATTATGCTTAGGGGTATAAGCATGACATAAAAAAGCATCTATATTTTTTTATTTTATTATAGCCCCCCAATCCATAAAAAAATAATGGTTAAACTAAGATCATCTTACCATTCATTCTACGTCCATACATCCTAACATCCAGACTAAAACATATATCACAAAAAATCAAGCATTAAACCATGCACCGCCCTAACCTAAAGCTAAGTGGTGACTTAGCCTAATGTGCTGGAAGTTTATGTGGTATGCTAAATATGGCTTTAAGTTAGAATTTTCTAAGTGTGAAGCATTTTGAACTTAGAGGAAGGTTTCATTTAAGTGATTTATTTTGGGTTGATTTTATTTCATGTTTGATTAGGTTCAATTGAATCTACAATTAATTACTAAGTTATGAAGAGAGGGAAAGAGAAGAGAACTTCTTCTTCCTTCCCTAACCTAAGTAATTTCTAAGGAAGATTCATGTTTTGATTTTTGTTTAGTAAATGTTTTACTTAAGTGCTTTAATTAATCCTATCTTCAGAGAAACTTTAAATAAACCTATTAAAAAACTGCATTTTAAGATTAAGTAAAATGAATTAAATTCACAAAACATACATCACTTCATTTCTTTAACATGTATAACATGCATATTAAGTCCTAAGAATATCATACATACAAATGAGAATATTTAACACACTTTATGATGCATGCTAAGTAATTTTTAAGAGAATTTGAAGGTTTATGATGCATGATTTTCATTAAGTGAAATGGTTTCTTATCCAACTTTCATGCATACATGAATGTATGAAAGGCACAAGTGATTACACCATTATTAACTAGAGGTGTAAGGTACAAGAACAACTTAGGGATAAAAAGCCTAACCTTTGCCTACTAATATAAATAGATACAAGCATGTAAAAGAAATGAATGAAAAGAAAGAATGCAAAAGTTGGTGTTAGTAGATTTATTTTTTTTATGCAATTTATATGTGCAAGAATAGGTATCCTTCTTAAGTGATATTATAGGAATGAATAGGGTATAGAATTAGACAAGGGTTAGGTTCTTTTCAAATGAACCATACACGAATCTATTCAAAAATATACTAAAAAGAAAGAAGGAAGACCTACATTAAGCACATCTTTATATTTTACTCACACAAACTTATAATTAAGATATAAGTAACAAAATTTTAGTTTGGATAATTGATTCATATATTTTGAAAATAATTTGAATTTAATAGCAATAATTGTCACTCATATTTTTCCTTTAGACAACACATGCAATTTTGACATAAAAGAAACATTTTAATTTTAAATTTAATTTTTGAAAAGGATGGATGCATTAAACCAAATGAAATACATGTTTAACATGTTGGGGACAAACTAAAGTAATGAAAGCATGTAAACACATTCACTTCAATTGAATCCTAAAGACAATCTTATGAAATAAGAAAGCTTAAAGTAAATCAAAGTTTATTTAGTATGATTTTTGTTTGATTTTTAATTTGATTTAATTTTGAAAATGTCAATTGAGTTTACTATTATTAACCCATTCCCACATGTGTTTGACATTTTTGTTTAATTTTTAGATGATTAGATTCATTTTAGATTTTGATTATATTAAGGTATGAATTAAACATGTTAATTAACCCTTACTTACACCACCTTAGCATAGTTAACCAAATAATTATGAGCCAATGAGATGACATAAATATCACAATGAATTTAAATTTTCAATGCACCTAAGAGAAGGGCTAATGTAATTTGGCTCATGATTAATGGTTAATTAAGCTAATTAACTTAAGTAATTTCAAAACACCCTCACACATATGAGTTGAGTTTTGATTTTCTTAATGAACTTAGGCTCTTGAACACCTAAGTATCTACCCAAAGTAGATTAATTAAGGAAGGTTTTAGAATTTTAAGAAATTAATTAAGAGGTAATTAATGAATTATCACTTAATTAGAGAGGATTAAGAGAGAAAATGGGGTTTAGGAATAGCTTGGAGAAATGCCCCAAATTATTCCCTAAACCTCCTATTCTTTGAACCATACCTTAATCAACTTCAATGAGGGATTAAAATACAAATCAAACACTTAATTATCTTTAATTACATAAAGGGGTAAGAGGAAATGAATTAGCAATTCCCTAATTAAGCTACCAATAAATCCCAAATTAGGGGAGGCAGTCATCCCCAAAATATACTCAAAGTTTGAGATTCGATTGGATTAATTAAGGAGTAATTAATAATTAAAATTTCTAAAACCCAAAATGAGAAAGATACAATTCAAAATCCATTAAATCCAATTTTAAATATTCTAGGTTGAATTATCTTTCACTAAAATTTACCTCATATTTTTGATTTTTTCTTTAGAGATATAAATTTTTTAAAGTTTAAGGATTGATTAGAATTAAATAAACACTAATTAATCCCTTAATCAATTTGAGCAACAATTGACTTTGCACTTTCCACACGTCTAGTGCTGAGTAGTAACTTAAATGTCACGTCATAGTGCCGTGTTGTGGCGGTGTTATGCGCTCTTGTATCACCATTCATCGATCGAGCGGTGGGTAATCTAGGTCTTAAAGGATAAAATTAGACATCAAATGTGTGTTTAATCTTGTCCATCCATCCAAAATGCATGGATGGACGACCAGAGATCTATCCCTATTAAAGCCTGTGATCCACGGGGACCGTCCATTTTTTAGGCTTTGATCTGAGCTCGATTGAGTTTGGATTGGGTTGAATCTTTGCACACACCATCTAATCCTAATGGAAATCACATCTAATGGTTAAAATCTCATGCCATTAAAATTTATTTTATAAAGGACCAACACACATTGAGTTTAGTGATCGAAAAAAGTCTAACCTCATCGAAGGTGATCACACTGATTCCCTTAGAGGAGCTTTATTAGTTGAGGAAGCTATGGTGAAAGTTTTAGCTCTTGAGGAGTGGATAGCTCTATGGACCAACCCCTCCTTAGCTTCCTGGCTTTGATGGAATTAGATCTCCCTTTGCCTTTGTAATTTGAGTGAGCTTGGGCAAGCTAGACTTGGCCCTGGTGGATGTGCAAGAGAATTTGGTTGAATTGAATGTAGTGGAAGTTTTCAAATCAATGGAGCTCTCTATTTTCACTTGAGGAAAATAGAGAATGGTAAATTCAAATTCCTTCAGAGAGCTTAGGATCACTGGAATGGTTTGACTCTAACATTTTAATTGAATTAGCCTCTATTGAATTAGAGTTTATATCTCCCCTTGGCAATGACGTTGAATTTACTTTCCATTTTGATCCAATTGTAGGAATTGGGTTGTTTGGTCTATAAGCTTGCACATGGTGATTTATTTGAGTGGATGGTAACCTCATGTGCTTCAAATTAAGTGAACATGATTATATGGAAAATTTGAGCCATGTGCTCAATTTTGGCCTTTGGTGTTGGGCTCATACCCATTGAGTTGGGTGCACCATCATAGGGTCTACTTGACCTATTAAGTATTATGTAGGTATGAAAAGGAATTGACCAAATTCATTATTTCAAATACTTATTCTATGTAGGGTAGAATGGTCATATAATTTTAAATTTGGAAATGTTCATATGTTGAGAAAATAGTTTGGGCAAGTTTTGATTTGGAGTTCATTTGGTATGGTTTTTCTCATGTTGACCCATTTAGGTCAAAATCCCTGTTGGTCAAATTGGGTCAAACTAAGAGTTGGGTCAAGTTCTTATGACCATTTGAACTTTTTTGGTTGCTTTGGTTTGGTTCAATTTGGTTTATGTTTGAATTTGGTTCATATAACTTCATTTAGGTCAAATGGGTCAAGTTGACCAATTTAATTTATTTATTTGGAGTCATGGGTAGGTTTAGGTTTGGTTAATCATATGAAGTGGATTGTTATCTTTGTTTCCAATCAATTTTTTGGTTAGTTTAAATTTGGCTCAACATGACCCTTTAGGTCATGTTGGGTTTAAGTCAACTGGGTTAGATCTAGTTAGCCAATTGAGGCTTTGGTCAGTTCAACAAGTTATTTGGAATGAACTTGACCCATTGGTTTCAATCAATTTGGCTTAGATCATTTTGACACATTTTAACCTTTTAGGTCAAGTTGGATCAAGTGGAAATTGGGCTTGGTTAGGCTCAAATGTTGACTTGGTCAAGTTCAAACATTGGTCATGAATGAACTTAGATCAATGGTTTCAATCAATTTGGCCTATGGTGGATTTTAGCTATATTAAGTTTAATTTTAGCAAAGTGTTAACTTAGTAAACCCTTAGGTTTGACTTGGTTTGACCCAATTTGGTTGATTGATCATCTCATGATAATTTTTGATCATGATGAAAGGTATAGGTGAGTTTGATTCCATCCAATTTGGTTAGGATTAGAAATTGGCTCATAAGGGTACTTTAGGTCACTTCGAGTCAAGTGAGCCTAATTTGGTAAAATGGCTTGGTCAAGATTTAATTGAGTTTGATTGAACTTGTATATGGACTTATGATTGAAATTTAAATCCATTTTCAAGTGGTTTGAAGTCAAATTAGTTTTGATTCATTTGATTTCATATTCAAAGAAGAATATGAATGGACTTGATTTTTAAATTGAGTTTTGATTTAGTGATTAAGATTTGTATTTTATTTGGATTCATGATTGTATGATTGATTGAATCATGAAGGAAGATCAAATTAGTTGGATTTGAAATTGATTTTGGATAAGTCCTTTAAGAGAATTTAAATGATTAGGAAATTTTGGAGTAGGATTTGAATTTTGGATTTAGATTTGATTGATTTATATTTATATTTCATTTATATATGTGAATATAAATGAGGTTATAAATGAGTTATGAGAAAATTTCAAGATTTGATTTGATTTGATCATGATTTAGGCTAAGTCTTTAAGAGAAGTTTAAAGGAATTAGGAAATTTTGGAGTTTGGATTTGATTTTGAGTTTAGTTTGATTGATTTATATTTATATTTCATATATATATATATATATATATATATATATATATATATATATATATGTGTGTGTGTGTGAATATAAATGAGAATATATATGAGTTGTGAGAAAATTTCATGTGTTTGAATTGATTTGATCATGATTTTGGATAAGTCCTTTAAGAATTTAAAGGACTTAGGAAATTTTGAGTAGGGATTTGAATTTTGGATTTGATTTGATTGATTTATTTATATTTCATTTATATGTGAATATAAATGAGTTATATGAAAATTTCATGAATTTGGAATGATTTGATCATGATATAGGCTAAGTATTTTAAGAGGGAATTAAAGACTTAAATGATTTTTAGAGTTTGAAATTTCATTCATGGGTTTCAATCATGGATTTCAATTATGGACTTCAATTATGGATTCAATCATGGATTTCAATCATGCACTTCAATCATGGATTTAAATCATGAATTTCAATCATGTGGCATTGATTTATGTTTGGAGAAAATCAAATGAGATTGATTTGGAGTTTGACTTAAAGGAAAGAGTGAGGAATCTTGAAGCTAGGGGTAAAATTTTCCTAACACCCTAAGGCATGACCTTTCTATGGCTAACTCTTCTAAGTCTCTAAGGATAGGTTGAGTGTCCATCTAATCACTAGATGTGTCTTGAGACTAAGAAACTCTTAAAGTTTAAGAAGATGTCAAGATGGAAAAGTTGAGAGCTCATTTTAAAAATGAGGATAACAAAGAGTACCTAATAAGTGTGGTGTGATTAACAAGGAATACCGCACGTATTGGTGTTGACCAAAATGATTAACAACACTGAGAGATCATGAGCATTAACAGAAATAATCTATCCCTAACCCAAGGTGTAGAAAGAATCAAGAGTTTGGTGTGTGGCTACTTATGTCAGACATAGAGAGGGAAGAATCCACTAAGGGATGAGTGTGAACCTTCCACTTGGGAAGAGTTCAAGTCATCCATAAGGGATGAGAGGTTTGATTTGGTTTAGGTCTCCGGGAGAAATTTCCACTAAGGAAGAGAGTTGAATTTGTTTTAATTTTTAGATTTGGTTGAGATGAACCTTGGTTTTGCAATGGGATCTTGTAGGAGCCTTGGAGGCTTAAACTTGCTCAGAACTTATCAATTCATAATGGTTGTCTACCAAACACATAGTAGGACTAGCTAACCAAGGGACCTTTTTATGGCTTGTACTAGAAAGCGTGGTCATCCTTAGTAGAGACTTTATGGAATAATCTATTGGCAAAATAATAGATTGAACTGAACCTAGGGTTATCTATTGAGTGAATGTTGTTGGGGGACTTAGATCAAGTCAAAATAAGTAAAGATTAATTTCATTTTTAAATTTGTTTTGATGGTTTCCATTGGTTTGCATGGATCTCAGAAGGAGCTTATATCACTGACTTATCTGGTTCTTGAACAAAGGGAGTAACTTCGATGGGAAAACTAACCAAAGGTGCCTTTCAGTTTGCAATGATCAAATGAAGAAAGCTCAGATTCACATTTTCCACTATAAAGACCACGATGATTGGTTTCTTTGGGCAACAAAAGAGCTAAGAGGCTATTCGTTTTGACATCATGCTAGAAAGAATCGTCATAGTCTTACATCTTACAGAATGGCCGTAACACACTTCAATCAAAATGATTGAACCTAACCTGTATACAAAGTGAGTGCTCGAGGACTTATCTGGCTCATGTCAATTCCATAGAGAGTTTGTTGACCGCCTTAAAGTTAGGATGCACTTGAGAAACTTTGGGTTTGAATTCCTAATCCACAAGTAAAGTAATTTTATTTATTTTGTTTAATTTATTTTATTATGAACCCTATCAGTTTATGAGGGATTAAATTGAGAAGATACTTATACCAACCTAGAACTATCTTAGATATACTGAACTAAGGGAGAATATGTGCATCCGCTAAACAAATTCTCCACCCATATGGGTGGCTACTAGGAAAGGGGGATTGTCTGATCCCAAAGGAACCTAGGTAGTGTCTAAATGGGGTTGCAAAGGATGTGATCCAAATAAAATGCCTATAGGGGGTGGGGTCGATAAGGGCTTAATCCAACACCCTGGAGAAGATGACTTGGATAGTCATATATCCAATAGGTACTCGGTGGCCAACTCAAGGAGAAAGTATGGGGACTCACATCAATTTAGAATGGTGTATCCACCAGGTGAGTCACTATCAGCATAGCGAATATCCACCAACTTAAGGTGCCTATAGATTTGTAATCACTAAAAGCTGACTCACATCCTATGTAGTATTGTTGGGATAGTTTGTCTTATCGGCTGCTATTTGACCTTGGGACTATTTGTTGGTACTTATATTGACTCAAACATAGTCAGAAGAAAGGAGCCTGGGACTTATCCATACCTCAAAATACTAGTTAGATCATGATGATTAGTTCAAGAAGAAAGCTCGGGGACTCATATCTTCTTAAACAAAATCAACATGAGGTAGATTAATGGTTGGGCAGTTAAGCCTGCCATACTAACAAGGTGCTCGCTAGTTTACAATGGTCAAGTTGGGAAGAAATCTCTGGGACTAGCATCTTCTAAATAGACGGCCACTAGGGTAACATACTAGAAAGGTAGCATGTAGACTGACCTAGATCAACTAATGAGTAAGTGCCATAGGAGGCTTTCCCTCACATCAAAATAGCTCGAGACAAAAGATTTGTGTTTGCTGTTGTGCATTTATTAAAAGGAATAGAAAGCCTCTAGGGGACTCTTACACCTACCTTAAACATGTTGAGGTATTTGATGAAATGATGCCACGAATGGCAAATAGGATTCCCTCTAAGAAAGGATGCCACTTGAGTTCTCGTACACCTATCCTAATTATGCTAATCAAAATAGGATGCCTCTTGGGTTCTCTTACACCTATTCTAATAGTGTCAGGATATTGTGTTTGTGTTATGAAAGAAGGATAGGATGCCGCTAGGGGACTCGTACACCCCCTAAACACGTCACAACATATTTGCAAGATAAGCAAACAATGCTTCGAAAGAAGAGAAGATTTGATAAATTGAATTTGATTTTTGTTCTTTTTATTAATTATTATTTTCAAACATGATTTATTTCATAGGTAATATTTTTTTTAGTTAGAGCCCATTAATTAGAAGCATGGTGTTCCCACAATCAATAAGTTAATAAGATCCTCCTTGGTAGGCCTTCTCTATGACATAGGCATTCCCAAGTGGGTTCAAACTTGCCTCCCATCTTTCGAGTAATAATTAGTCTCCTTAGGACTAACACAAGTTCTCCTACTCGGAAAGACTTAGGGTGGACCAGCTTGTTATGAGCTTGAATCATTTTGGCCTTGTACAACTTGAAGTTCTAGCACGCCCGTAGGTGACTTTCCTTCAAACCTTCAAGCTCTTTTAACCGCAAATTTGCATTCTAATCTATAGAAATCTTGCTACCCAATACTGTCCTTAGTGACGGGACTTGAACTTCTAAAAGTACCCATTAAAGGAAAATGGGGTAGGCTTGGGTTGGTATGTGGTGCAGTAGGCCCACAAGGCTTCAACCAATTGATCGTTCCACTATCTCTTATTGTCATCAAGAGTATTCTTCAGTATTTGGATGAGAATTTATTGAATGCTTCCGCTAATCCATTTATTATGTAGTAGTAGTTGGTGGAGTATCTCCAATCTTTGCTGTGTCTTCTGGCGAAGCTGTTGTTCTTCGTGCTATTGAATGCAGTACCATTATCAGATATAATTCATTGAGGCACCCTAAACCTATATATAATATGGTTCCTAAAAAACTGAAGCACATACTGAGCTGTGACCTCTTTGAGTGGGATGGTTTCTGGCTAGTTGAAAAAGTAGTTGATGGCAGCTAAGATGAATCGAAAACCCTTGGAAGAAGGAGGATCGATCAGACCCATAATGTTGTACCTAACATTGGCCATGAAGCCAATGTAGGTGTAGAATGTTGAGTAGTTGGTGGAGGACCACATGTACCTAACTGATGGCATCTACATCCATGCAACCTATAATCATCATAGTATCCTAGTCTCTTGATCTTCCTCTTCATCTTTGGACTGGATTGATGTGCTCCACATAGATCTGAATGTACCTCGATGATAATGCCATGGGCTTCATGTTTGTCTAAACAGCATAACCAAATTTTGTCAAAGGATCATCGGTATAGGGTGCCATCAACAAGAGCGTAGGAGAGAGCTTGCTATTTCACCTGATGGTCTTGTGACTTTTATTGAGGTAGTTTGCTGGTGTTCAAGTAATCTATGAATGGTTGCCTCTAATCCAGCTCCTTATCCATTTTGGCAATGGCAACCTTCCTTTAAAGAGAAACTCTCTCCATGAGTTCAACATCAATAAGGGATATGACTTATCTTGTTTGGATCCTTATTGAAATGGACTCATCTTCCGAACATGCCAATTCTTTTGCAAGTTTGTCCAAAGCATCTGCCACTACATTTTTTGCTCGGGGAACCTTGTAGATGGTGACTTGAATTTGATTGACTTCATTAGTAATGAAAAAGCTTGGGTTTGAGAACCTTCTAAGACCCGACAATCTGATTGATAACCAATTGAGAATCCCCAAAGATGTTGATGCTCTTGACACTAATAGTGATGGCTAACTCGGCCACAATCAAAGCCTCATACTTCTTAGTTAGTTGGAGTTGGAAAGATAGTTTATCTCATCACATCATTAGAGTTAGAGAACTATTCTACCCTTGACTTTCTTGGGAGAATAGATTGTGGTGCTTCCCTTTGAAAGAAGGCACCATCAAAATACATCTCCCATCGGTGGTTGTCGGCCTCCCTTAAGTTCATTATTTGTTCATCAGGGAGATCATCACTAAGCAGAGAATCAACAGGAAGTGGGTGTGCTGCTAAGAAATCCCATAGTGTCAATCCTTTTTCTACACGGAGGGGTACAAATGTGATATCAAACTGTGAGAGAATCATGAAGCAGTGATCCAAATGTTCAGAAGTTGGCCTAGTCCAAGGCCAAATCCATGCTGCGAGAGAAAGTGAATACAAACTTCTACGAGCCTGCCATTTCAAATCAAGTACAAAGACTAAAAAATTGAACTGTAGTTGTACTAATGTTAAGAATCGACTATATAGGAAACGAGCTTGGATCATATTTCTATTTTTGTTTATTTTTAACATCAAATTGAAAATTTGAACCCACATCCAACATCTTGGAAGTGTTAAGTGGGGTTCAAATGGATTAAAGAGGATTTAAAAAATTGATTAAAATGAGGAATTTTGAATATGAATCCAACTTCAACAAATTTGGGTGTGTTGAAAAGTGGATTCAAATATTTTAGAAGGATTCTTCCATAGATTCATGTTTGTTTGAATTTAGATTTTTTATTTGAGGACCCTTTCCTTTAAAAAATTTGAGTATGTTAAAGTAAGGGTCAATTGATTTATTTTGATTTGGTGTTTTCACTTACTTAGCAAATTTGGGTATGCTAAGTGAAGTGTTTTGAAAATAATTATTTCTTTTTGTGAATTGTTGTTTGATTTTAAAAATTGGAATTCCCTCTTAGCAAATTTAGGTATGCTAAGTGAAGAACCCAAGTGCCTTTTGTTTGATTTTTGAAAATAGGATTCTTAGAAAATTTTTGTATGCTAAGGAAATCCTAATGTGTTTCATTTTTGTTTTGATTTGATTGAAAGTGGAGACTTTACTTTTGCAAATATGGTATGTTAAAGATGAAGTCCCACTTAGTTTTGTGAAAAAAATTTCACTTAGCAAATTTAGTATGCTAAATGAAATTCAAATGATGTGTCCAAAATTTTGTGTTTTGGTATTATTTTGAAAGTAGAAACTTCTCTTTACCAAATTTGGTATGCTAAGAATGAAGTTCAAAAGTGCTTGAAAATTTTTGTTTTGAATTTGGAGACTTCACTTAGAAAATTTGAGTATACTAAATGAAGTTCCAAATGTGTTTGAAAATTTTTGATTTTGAATTTGGAGACTTCACATAGAAAATTTAAGTAAGCTAAATGAAGTTCCAAATGTGTTTGAAAATGTTTGGTTTTGAATTTGGAGACTTCACTTAGAAAATTTGAGTATGCTAAATGAAGTTCCAAATGTGTTTGAAATTTTTCTTTTCATTTTGAATTTGGAGACTTCACTTAGAAAATTTGAGTATGCTACATAAAGTTTCAAATGTGTTTGAAAATTTTATGTTTTGAATTTGGAGACTTCACTTAGAAAATTTGAGTATGCTAAGTGAAGTTCCAAATGTGTTTGAAAATTTTTGGTTTTGAATTTGGAGGCTTCACTTAGCAAATTTGCATATGTTAAATGAAGTGCCAAATGTGTTTGAATTTTAAAAATATGATTGTTAAGTTATTATTTTTGAAAAGAGAACTTCCATTCAACAAATTTGAGTATGTAGAAATAGAAGTTAATCTTATTTTTTGCAAATGTAAAAATTTTTGTTTTGTGTGTGATTATTGCTTTTTTAAAAGATAAAATTCCAACTTAATCATATATGGGAAATGTTTAAGTGAGATTTCCAATTGATATTATTTTTAATTGGTGATGAATTCTTCGTTCAATAAATTTGGGTATATTGAATGGAGATGTTCATATATGCTTTTGAAAATTTTAGTTTTATTTGAAAGTGAAACTCTCATTCAATAGCTATGGGTGTATTGAATGGAGAGGTTCATATGTACTTTTTTAAAATTTTTATTTTTGATTTTGATTTTGACTTTTGGAAAGATGATTGTTTACTTTATTTTGAAAATGAAATATTCGTCAAAATGAGTTGAAGGAAGATGTTCATTTGTACTTTTGGAAAAGATTACTAGTTTTACTTTTGAAAATTCTTGCATGTAATAATTATGAGAATTGATAAATGGGGTGATTAAAATTATGTGGAAAATATCTTATTATGTGCATTTTGAAGAGTACTTTTGAAAATCAAGGTTCTTATGAAAATTTATTTGTCTTTATTATTTTAAAATGAACCTTTTCTTTATCATAAAAATGATAAGGAGAAAGTTTTTAAATATTTTATTTTTATTTAGATCTTTTTATTTAAATATTTTATTTTTATTTTGATACATTGGAGAACCCAATGGGGATTTTAAGACCAACACGGGGTGAGGTCCTAAAACCTAAAGATGTTTACTAACTCAACTTAAGAATGAAATAAGCTAAGTGCCAACAAAAAGAAAGACAGTCTCAGATTCATACCAAAGTACAAACCCATTATTGATACTTGAACACAATGATCATTTACCAAAGATGGAGAGAGGAACCATCCCCGAGTCGCCAAAGTCTATGGTGAAAAGTATTCTTCTTTACATATTTTTTCCTTCATCTATCCCCTTCCCTTTCAAAGGAAGGATAAATGAAAATAAAATATATAAAATATATATTACCCCTTGTTGGGGACACATTAGATCCAGATGTTCTTATTAAGGTGATCGGGTATGACATTGAGGCGGTGTACTATCTTGAGAGATAGAAGTCACCAACCTACAATGGACCTAATCACCGAATAAGGACTCCCAAGGACAATGGGTGCATATGTACCAAGATTCTTCCCCTACTTTACATGGAAAAGCAAAGTAGGGTTTATTTTAAACCGGGTTGTTAAGTTCCCTAGGCAAGCCCCATTGTTAATTACATCCTAAGGGATGGGATCACTTAGGAATACTCTCAATTAAGATAAATGATCATTGTCTCCAAAGATTTCAATAGGTAGGACTATCAGTTGATTAGTTTATTTTGGAAGATTAAATGGGATTAATCTGAGAGAGGGAGTTAGTATCAAAGCCAAAGGATGATAAGTAGGAGATTCCCACGATGCTAGGAAACCTAGCAAGCATCTCAAACTATCATATTGTTGGGCTTTACATTTTTGAAATCAATTTAGTTTGTTTGAGTTGAATCTTTCATTAGAAATTTATGACTTATGATTCCTTAACACAAGATTGAGGAAATGCCTAAGAGGTGAGAAATTATGGTTATTATCCCCAAAGGGGACAAGGAACCTCAGAACCTAAATATAAGGACCTTTGACATGGGCCGAAAGAACAACCTAAATCTAAGGAAAACATGGGTATTTGGTTTGCCTCCACAAGAGAGGAAAAAATCACGACGACTTGGACTTACTTAGGGGTAGCCACCAAACTCCTCTTACGATTTTAAATACATGTAGGCAAGTCATTATGCTTTATGCAAGATAGCTAGGCTATTGTTTATTTAGAAAGAGACTAAGTCTTTAAACTCACTCCCTAAAGAGACTAGATCATGTAAAGGTATGTTCCAAATGACCTAAATCTAATGCAATTCAAATTTCATTTTAATTTTATTTTTGGAAAATTATTTTGACTCGGGCTAACAGGATTCATATGCTTAATGCATGACAAATACGATTATTGGTCAAAAGTAGCGAGAAGGGAGGAGGTTTATTTCCACCATGGATCTCAAAGGTCAAGCCAAGTTTCTTTGACAAAGTTGGAAGCCCTCCAATAAATAGTGAAAACAATATGCATTTGTTCATGATGTTATAAAAGAAGTACTCATCCAGCTAAGGGGTTGTTAAATTTTTTATCTTGATTTTAGCCTAAGCTTTAGGTGAGATTATGAGTTCTTTATTTTAAGTTTTGAGTTGTTAAATTTGGTAGAAGATTTATTTTTCCCTAAGAGCCTAATCCACATTCAGGCCATACATAAAGCAAGGAAGAAACTAGAAAAAGGATGCCACTTAAGCACAAGCTAAACAAATCAACAATCAATTTATAAAGCTAATCATAAAAGAATAAGAGGCTATTATGGTCAGGGACCACCGCACAAACCCAAATACAATTTGTGCGAGCTCTACCCTATAACAGATTATAAATGAATTACATATAATTAAGAAAGGAACTCATTGTTATGGAGGTCTTCAAGCTTCATTTCTTGATTCTTCTTTTCTTCTTTATTCTTCTTTTCTTCTTTCTTCTTTGGTTCCTTCTTCTAGATGGTTGGAAGGTGGATGCTCCAAAGGCTTCACATGGTGCATAAGATGATATCTTATGACCAATGTTCATCCTAATCCCCATAATGATCATTCCAAAATCCTAATTGCAAAATTTACATGAAAAGGAAAAGTAAATCTAGCTAACACCTGCAAAATAAAGGTTAGCTAAACAAACCACAAAATCCCAAGCATGTATATTGGACTTATCACCCCACACATGGATGACTAATTCCACCTGACCTATTGGATTATGCTTAGGGGTATAAGCAACTGCACAGCAAAATGCATTTATATTTTTATTTATTACAGCGCCCCTTAACCACAATCCCTTGCAGAAAATAATGGTTAGAGTAAGATCATCTTACCATTCATTCTATGCACATACATCCTAACATCTAGATTAAAACATATATCACAAAACAAAAGTAAGCATCAAACCATGCACTGCCCTAACCTAAAGCTAGAAGTGGTGACTTAGCCTAATGTGTGCTTTGGAAGTTTGTGTGGTATGCTTAGCTATGGCTTTAAGTTAGAATTTTCTAAGTGTGAAGCATGTTCAACTTAGAGGAAGGTTTTATTTAAGTGATTAAGTTATTTTGGGTTGATTTTATTTCATGTTTCGATTAGGTTCAATTGAATCCTACAATTAATTACTAAGTTATGAAGAGAGGGAAAGAAGAGAACTTCTCTTTCCTTCCCTAACCTAGTAATTTCTAAGGTAGATTGATATTTTGAATTTTGTTTAGTGAATGTTTTAATTAAGTGTTTCAATTAATCCTAAGTTTAGATAAACTCTAAACAAACTTATTCAAAAAGAAAGGCATTTTAAGATTAAGTAAAATGAACTAAATTTATAAAACATACATCACTTCATTTCTAATGTGTAACATGAATATGAATGAGTCCTAAGAATATCTATACATACAAATGAGAATGTTTAACAAACTTTATGATGCATGCTAAGAAATTCATTCAAGAGAATCTGGAAGTTTATGATGCATGATTTTCATTACAATATCTTAAATGTCTAAAAGTATGACCCAGAAATTGAACCGGTATCAGGAATATACCACTTTCCTTAAATACAAGCATGTGTACAAAAAAATGAATGGAAAAGAAAGAATGCAAAAGTTGGTGTTAGTGATTTATTTTTTGTTTATGCAATTTATATGTGCAAGCATAGGTATCCTTCTTAAGTGATAGTATAGGAATGAATAGGATATAGAATTAGGGAAGTGTTAGGTTCTTTTCAAATGAACCATACACCTTGCCAAGTCCTATTCAAAAGTATACTAAAAAGAGAGAAGGAAGACCTACATTAAGCACATCTTTATATTTTACTCACATGAAAACTTATAATTAAGATATAAGTAACACACTTTAAGTTTTGATAATTGATTCATATATTTTGAAAATAATTTGAATTTAATAGTGATAATAGTCACTCATATTTTTACTTTAGCCAACACATGCAATTTTGACATAAAGGAAACATTTTCATTTTAAATTTGATTTTGGAAAAGCATGGATGCATGAAACCACATGACATACATATTTAACATGTTGGGGAAGAACTAAAGTAATGAAAGTATGTAAACACATTCACTTCAATTATATCCCAAAGGCAATCTTATGAAATAAGAAAGCTTAAAGTAAATCAAAGTTTATTTGGTATTATTTTAGTTTGATTTTGAATTTGACTTAATTTTGAAAATGTGAGTTGAGTTTTCTATTTCTAACCCATTCCACATGTGTTTGACATTTTTGTTTAATTTTATATGATTAGATTCATTTTAGATTTTGATTAGGTTAAGGCATAAATTAAACATGTTAATTAATCCTTACCTATACCACCTTAGCATAGTTAACCAAATAATTATGAGCTCATGAGATGACATAAAACCTCACAATGAATTTAAATTTGTAATGCACCTAGGAAGAAAAGGGCTAATGCAATTTGGCTCATGATTAATGGTTAATTAAGCTAAGGGGTTTAACTTAAGTAATTTCAAAACACCCCTCACATATGAGTTGAGTTTTGATTTCCTTAATGGAACTTAGGCTCTTGAACACCTAAGCATCTACCCAAAGTAGATTAATTAAGTTCTGGAAGGTTTTAGAATTTTAAGAAATTAATTAAGAGGGTAATTAATGAATTAACCCTTAATTAAGAGAGCATTAAGAGAGAAAAGGGGGTTTAGGGAATAGCTTAGGGGAAATTCCCCAAACTTATTCCATAAACCTTCTATTCACTGAATCAAACCTTAATCAACTTCAATGAGGGATTAAAATACTAATAAAAACCTTAATTATCCTTAATTACATGAAGGGGTTAATTAGGAAATGAGTTAAAAATTTCCCCAATTAAGCCACCAATAAATCCCAAGAAAATTAGGAAATGCAGAAGTCATCCCCCAAAATATACTCAAGAAGTTTGAGATTAATTAGTTGATTAATTAAGGAGTGATTAGAAAATTAAAATTTCCACTAAAATCCAAAATTGAAGAAAGATACAATTCAAAATCTATTGGTTTTCCAATAAAACCCTTACATTATATTTTTTTGATTTCTCTTTAGAGAGATATGAATTTTTAAAGTTTAGAGGATTAATTAGAATTAAATAGAAACTAATTAATCCCTTTAATCCAATCGTGCAATGACTTCGGATGCACTTTCCATCGTTGGAGTGGTAACTTAAACATCACATCATAGTGTGGTGGTGTGGCTACACTTTATGCGTTCGATCAAGGATCAAATGGCTAGAAATTTGAGGTCTTAAAGGATAAAATCAGATATAAAATGTGCATTTAATCTCGTCCATCCAAAATGTGTGGATGTATGGCCAGAGAACTATCCCTGCCAAAGCCTATGATCCATGGGGACCATCCATGTTCTAGGCTTTGATTTGAGCTCGATTGAGTTCAGATTGGTATGAATCTTTGCACACACCATCTAACCCTAATGGTAATCACATCTAACGGTTGAAATCTCATGCCATTAAAATTTATTTCACAAAGGACCAACACACATTGAGTTTAGTGATAAAAAAATGTCTAACCTCACTGAAGGTGATCACCAACACTAGATTCCTTGGAGGAGCTTCATCTTGTTGAGACGAAGCTGTGGTGAAAGTTTTAGCTTCTAATGTTAAGTGGATAGCTCTATGGACCAACCCCTCCTTAGCTTCCTTATGGCTTTGATGGAATTAGATCTCCCCTTGCCTTTGGAACTTGAGAGAGAGCTTGGGCAAGCTCAACTTGGCCCTCTGGTGGAGTGTGCAAAGAGAATTTGGTTGAATTAGAGTGTAGTGGAAGTTTTCAAATCAATGGAGCTCCCCTAGTTTCACTTGAGGAAAACTGACAATGGAAAATTCAAATTCCTTTTAGAGAGCATAGGATCACTCAAGAATGGTTCCTATGACTCTCTAACGTTCAATCAAATTAGCCTTTGTTAGAATTAGAGTGGATTAGAAGGAATACATCTCCCCCTTAGGAAATCAGATGGCTGAAGCTCTACTTGCCATTTTGATCCAATTGACCTTGGGCATTAGGTTGTTTGGTCTATTTGAAGCTTGCACATGGTCGGTTTGGGCTAAGGAGTGGAGTGGTAACCTCCCATGTGCTTCAAATTAAGTGGGAACATGATTCCCATATGGCCAATTTGAGCCATGTGCTCGTTTTATCTTTGGAATTTGGGCTGACCCCATTGGGTTGGGTGCACCACCTCCATAGGTCTATCTATTGAAAGTATTAAGTAGGTATGAAGAGGAATTGACCAAATTCCCCATGGATTTGACCAAACTTTGTTCAATGGTCTAAGGGTAGAATGGTCATTTGGCTAGTTTTTGAATTTGGATATGTTGGGTATGTTGAGAAAATAGGTTTGGCCAAGTTTCTTTAGATTTGGAGTTCATTAGGTATGGTTATGTTGACCCATTTAGGACAAAATGGGTCAACTTGGGTCAAGTTAACCAATTGGTCAAATTGGGTCAAACCAAGGGTTGGGTCAAGTTGATATGAACATTTTGAATTTTTTGGTGGCTTTGGATTGATTCAATTTGGTTTAGGTTTGAATTTGGTTCATATGACTTCATTTAGGTCAAATCGATCAAGTTGACCAATTTGACCCATTTGACCTATTTGAGCTAGGTCATGGGTAGGTTTAGGTTTGGTTAGTCATATGAAGTGGATTGGTATCTTTGTTTCCAATTAATTTTGGTTAAGTTTGAATTTGGCTCAACATGACCCTTTAGGTCAGTTGGGTTCAAGGTCAATTGGGCTGGGTTAGGTCTAGTTGTAATTGAGCTTTGGTCAAGTTCAACAAGTGATTTGGAATGAACTTGACCTATTGTTTCAATCAATTTGGCTTAGATCAAGTTTTGACACATTTTGACTTTTTAGGTCAAGTTGGGCCAACTTGGGTCAATTAGCCAATTGGGCTAGGTTAGGCTCAAATGTTGACTTGGTCAAGTTCAAAAATTGGTCAGGAATGAACTTAGATCAATGGTTTCAATCAATTTAACCTATGGTGGATTTTTGCTAAACTAGGTTTCATTTTGGCTCAAATGTTGACTAGTAGTGAACCCTTTGGGAAACCTTGTGCCATAGTGAAAAGATCAACTCTTGGATGTTAAGCTAATAAAAGAGCCTAGGCTCTCATAACAATTATGAGACACTATAGCACCGAAGAGGGTGGTGGGGTGGGGTGTGTGGTGGGTGAATTGGGCGATTTTAATTTTTAGTAAAAATTTAATTTTTTATTTTATAATGATAAGATACAATTCTTAATGCAATAAAAATAAAAGTATAGTAAAGTAAAGAGAGACAATAGGCACACAAGTTTTACGTGGTTTGACCAAACCCCAAAATCGGCCTACGTCCATGCCTAGCCACCCCTCTCTAGGAATCCACTAAATTCAAAAATAGTTTACAAATAGTACTCTCCTATAACGGGGAGAGTACAACCCCAATATAAATTTTATAGCACAAAAAGAAAAATACAAAATAATAAATTTTGATAAAATAAATCTCTCACAAATATACCACGCTCTCCAATTCAAAAAAATGATCTCCCTTACAAATGATCACTTAAAATTTTGGCAAGATAAAATGCTCACTTAATATTGAATTGAAATAATAAAATAAATATCTTAAAGTGATCTTACTAAAATGTTTATGTTATTACAATTTGTAGACTAATATAAAAATTATTTCAAAATAAATTCACAATATTCTTTTGCACAATAAAATAAATTTCAGCAAGGAATAATTTGTTTTATTTTAACCAAAAAGATTCTTTCAATTAAAGCTAATGATCACAAAATACTTAAATAAAATGAGTATATGATAGATCTAAGTAAGCTAGCATGCTTTTAATTAAAAAGAGAGATCTAGCAAATATGAAAATAATTTTAGCATAATAATTTAATTTAAAATGCTTAAATATACTTCTAAAATAGATCTAAGAATAAATGATCTTTCAAAATGAGATTAATGAAGAAATATTTCAAGAAACCAAAAGAAATTTGTATGAAGTTAAAAATTTCAACAAGTTGAAATAGATCCTACAAATTATCACAAGAGTTTTTCACAAAAAGATGATTTTGAAACTTTGATGTGAAAAAAAATGTCCAAAGACTAATCCACCAAAAAGTTTAAATTGGAAAGAATAAATAGATTGAAAATAGCATGAACAACTAAAAGGATTAAGATCAAGAAAAAAAACTCAAGTAATTTGAAAAGCTTGCTTAGTTGAAGATGTTGAAGCTTCCAAACCAAGGATTTGATCTTGCAATATTTGGAGAACACTTGGAAGAAAAATCTAAAAAATTTTCTCATAAATTTACTGGAGGAATTTTGAATTTGAAATGAGGAATGCTTTCATGAAGAGAATGAGGGCTATTTATAGGCAAGAATGTCATTTTAAATTATTTCAAAATAATATATTATTCTAACCTCATGCTATCATCTAATAATTTAATATTCAATAAAAATATAATTTATATTAAATAAATATTAAATTTAAGTAGCCAAAATTCAACTATTCACATGGGCAAGTAAAAAATAATCAAATATGGCTCTTAATATATTCAAAGCATGTAGGATGTATTCATTATTAAAATCATCTAATGTTGGAAAAGTCATAATATATTCAATTTTAATCAAACGTGGGTCATGTGACCTATCAAATTAAAGGTAAAAAAATCCAAGGAATCCATTAGAGATGAAATCAGATATAAAGTCCTTGATTATAAAATGACTTTGGCTAAAATAAAAAATTTCATATATTTTGTTAATTTTGACATGTGACATTTAAATATTATGATATAATTTTATATATAATCATACATATGTTATATCACATAACCATCATTAAATTAAAAATAAAATATTTAATTATGTTAAGTAAATAAAATAATTACACTTACATAGTCATTTATTATTTTGACAATTTAAATGTTATGTATGAAACATATATGTTGAAAAATAATTAGATGAGAGATTTATATAAATTAACCTCATTAAAATAATATGTTAAGTTGTGAGTAAATTGATTCATGCTAATGAATAAATTTATATAACCTAAAATATTATATTTTGAGCTTCATATTATCCAATTTGATGTAACTTTCATTATTCTACTCTTGCAATTTCCTCAAACATATTATGAGATGTATTGGATTTGTAATTAGCAATTGATATATCTATAAACACATAAAACATTCATTAGAACATCCAAGCATTAGTTTGTTATCATCAAAATTAATTTGAATATGAATATAATAAGCTTAACAAGATTGATTGAGAAGGATAGTCTCAAATCTAAAAATCAAAAGGAAAGGATTGGAACTACTAGAGCAATTATTTTTATTTAGATTCGAAGAGCTTTCAATTGGAATAAAATTAAGACCACTAGAAGTAGACAATATATAAGTAGAATAAGCTTTCTTCATTAATTTCTTTTTGGGTGGAGGTACATGATATAAATCAAGTAAAGTAAGCGGATTAAGGGATTTAGTGCCTTTATCTGTAGATACAATGCCTCTGTCGATAGAAGAGGAACTAGAAGAAGAGGTGGTAGCTAAAACAGTGGAGGGAGTATTGGACTCAGGCTACACTACTGGACTGGACTATCTGGGCAAGTATGGTGAGCTGCTATTACTGCTGGGCTGTCACCCTCCTCGAGTTGTCCTTTGCAACTAGCAAACCTTCTTTGGTGTTGGAGGTTTGAGCTACTTCAAGCAAGCAGGAAAGCTTCTTGATCTTAGAAATGATCTTCATAGAGGTTGAGATAGGGAGATATCTAACCTTCTTTGGTCTTAAGAGGATCAGTATCCCCAAGTACTCTAACATAATTGGATGGTTGCTCTAATAAGTATTCCTTATGGATAACTATGTCTCTCAACTTGTACCTTCACTTAAGTTAATCCTTAAAATTTATACAATCCTCTAAGACATGATCTAACATGCAGTGGTAGGGGCATAGCTACGATCATCACTCTTGCCCACTTCCCCTGGCCTCTTAGGCTTTGGTAACTGAAAGTCTGGTTACTTTAAGATATTATTAAAGATTTTCCTAGTTACATCCCTCTTGAATGAATATGGCTTTTTCAATCTATCGACAAGAGTAGATGGAAAGTTGCTACCTGGTGATGGATATGTATATCGCTATTGGGTAGGTTGTTGAGGTGGTGGAAATGGTCATTGTGGCGCCTGCGGTGGCCGGTATGATGACTGAAGTGGTAGAAGAGGAGGTGACAAAGGAGGCTCGTAGTCTCTCATACTACGGTTGGCTTCCCTCGTCCGACACAACTATCCCTGGCTTCTTCTCAAACACCTTATGCGGCTTGGGCCTAAATTATTGGTTGAGAAAGGGCAACTATTTGGATTCATTTTATAGGCTAGCCTCTTTGTTGATTAATCTTTCGAATGTTTTGATGGTAATGCACTTAAGCATGAAGGTGACCTGGCCATTGATATTCTTGAGAAGAATCTTAATGGCATGTTGTTCGGAAAACTGTGGTTCACATTTCATGCTCAGGTTGCACCACCAAAGAATGTAATCAATAAGGGACTCGTTGAGTTTCTGTTTCTCTACAATGAGGTCGCTTAAAATCATCCTCTGTTGAGCTCCAATAAACCTCTTGACGAAGAGGGGCTCCAACTCAGCAAAAACTTCATCAAACTATTGGTCAGTTCGGTGTACCAATCAAATGCAACACTTGATAGAATGCTAATGAAAAGGCAGAAGAGGAGTGTGTTGCTGCCACCGGTGTTGCAATAGTTGGATCTAAAGTTTGCAATGTGTTGTCATGGGTTTCCACTACCATCAAAGATCTTGAAGGATGGTGGAACAAAATCCTAAATAAAATAAAAACTAAATAAAAACCTAAACTTAAAAATAAACCTAAAAATAAAACCTAAAAAAAATAAAAAATAAAACCTAAACCCTAAACTAAAAAACCTAAACCTAAAATAAATAAATAAATAAACATAAACCTAAACTAAACTAAACTAAATAAATAAAACCTAAAACCCTAAAATAAATAAAATAAAATTAACTAAAAAAAAAAAAAACATAAAATAAAACCTAAAAAACCTAAAAAAAATAAAAAAATAAAACCTAAACCTAAACCTAAAATAAAATAAAACTTAAACCTAAAAAAAATAAAACTAAACTAAAAAATATAAACCTAAACATAAACCTAAAAGATAAACTAAAATAAAGGCCTATAAAATAATAAATAAATAAATAAATAAACTAGAAATAAATAATAGATAAATAAAAAATAAAATAAACTAAGATAAATAATAAATAAAGTTGCCTAAAACTGTTGGTTTGTATTTTTTTTAAACCTCTGGTGACCTGAATCTTAGGCCTGTAAGGCCCTAGGCCACAGGCTTGACCTGAGCCCTAGGCCTGGGCCCCTGGGCCCTAAAACCCTAGGCCACAGAGCTGAAACAGTAGGCCACTGAGCCCCTGGCAAGGCCTGAGCCTGAGCCTGAGCCTGACCTGAAACCCCACAAGATCCAAACCTGACTGAGCTACACCTAGGCCCTAGGCTAAAATAAAACCTAAAATAAAATAAATAAAAAAATCATAAATAAATTTAAATAAAATAAAATAAAACCTAAAAACCTAAAAATAAAATAAATTAAATTAAATAAAATAAACTAAATAAAATTAAAACTAAACTAAACTAAATAAAATAAAATAAACCTAAAATAAAACCTAAATAAAATAAACTTAAAATAAACCTAAAATAAATAAAATAAATACTAAACCTAAACTTAAAAAAATAAAAAAATAAAAAAACTTGAAAATAAATAAAAATAAATCTTACTAAAAAAACATAAACATAAAATAAAAATAAAATAAATAAACATAAACCTAAAGTAAAATTAACTAAACTAAAATCAATAAAAAACTTGACCTGGACTTAAAATAAACTAAACATAAACCTAAACCTAAACTAAATAAAATAAAATAAATAAACTAAACCTAAACTAAAAATAAAACCTAAAATAAAATAAAATACTAAACCTAAACCTACAAAATAAAACACTAAATAAAAAATAAAATAAACCTAAAAATAAAATAAAACTAAACTAAAAAAATAAACTTAAACTACTAAACCTAAAATAAACTAAATAAACCTAAAAATAAATAAACCTAAAATAAACAAACTAAACTAATTAAAAATAAAAATAAAATAATTAAAATAAAAATAAAATAAACTAAGATGAATAATAAATAACTAAGTAGGCCAAATCTGGGTTTGCTTTGTTTAAAAACCCTAAATACACATCACACCTGTACTGATCCAAGCACACACTGACCTACACCACTGACCTCCACTGGCCCTACCCTAAAACCCTAAACCCACACCACTAAACCTAACCCTAAACTTTAAACCGCATAAACCTAAAACCATAAACCCTAACCCCACCCAAAACTCTAAACCCCTAACAAACCCTAAAATAAAAAAGTAACTAAATAAATTTAAAAGAAACCTAAACCTGGACCTAATAAACCAAGCTAAACAAAACCTAAGAATGAACCTTGATATAGAACATCACATCAGCCCAGGCTCAGTCTTGATCTAGCGATGGAGGCGAAGGAGTAGGCAGCAATTATCATTATGGTGGTGGGGGATTTGGAGCTATTGGTGGATATGGAGGTGGTGGTCAGAGTTATGATGGTTAAGGAGGTAGGAAGATCGATGGAGGTTACTACCATGGTGGTGGTAGAGGGAATGATGTTCGATCAAGCTACTCGAGAGGCCCAGGTGGTTCTGATGGGAATTGAAGAAACTGAAGAACGGCTGATCCGATCTGGTGCTTATGGAATTATGTCTTTATAGTAGAGATGGTTATAGTTATCTAAGGTTTTTAAATTTCTCTATGTGTGCTCATTTTTTATCTATGTCATCATTTGTGTCTTAGAAAACTTGGTGTGTTACTTGGTTGATGAAATTGAAAAGAATAAATATTGAATCTAAATTTGATCTCTATTAAAAAACCAAAAAACCTAAACTATAAACTAAAACCTGAACCCTAAACCCTAAACCCTAAAATAAAAATAAAATCCTTACCTACAAACCATAACCCAAACCCCCTAAACCTAAACCCTAAATCTAAACCACTAAATCCTAAACTCAAACCTCTAAACCTTTCCTAAACCCTAAACCCTAGGCCAAACCACCCTAAATCCTACAACCATAGACCTAAACTTTGATGTGACCTAGCCCGCCCTGACAACAGGCCTGGGCCCTAAACCTAGGCCCTACCTGGGCCCTGGGCCTGACCACAAAACTTAAAACCCAGGCTGGGCTAAATGACCTAAATAGATGTAAATAAACCCTGAGAATAAGATGAGGCCTAACTAGGCCCAAACTGTAAATAGATAGATAAATAAAAAACTAAACTAAAGATAGATAAATAAATTAACTAAAGGTAAAACCTAAATAAAACTAATAAATCATAAATGCCTTGAAAACCTCTAAAGATACAGATAAAAGGACTAAGATATAAGCCCACCTAGGCTCTAAACTAAATAAGGCTGATAAATAAACCTAAACTAAACTAAAATAAAACCTAAAGTGACCTAATAAACTTAGACCTAAACCTAAAAAGAAAATAATAAAGCGTGAACCTAAACTAAATAAAATAAAATAAAACCTAAACCTAAAATGACTAAATAAAACTAAATTTTAAAATAAATAAACCTAAACCTAATCCTAAAATATGACTAAAATAAAAACTAGATAAATAAACCTAAAATAAATAAAATAAAATAAAATAAAATAAATAAAAATGGTTTAAAATAACATAAACCCTGGTTTGCTTGATTTAAACTAAACCTAAACTAAAGGCTTGGACCCTACCTAAACTTAAACCCTGGCCCCTGGGCCCTAATCCTAAAATAAAAATAAAATGGTTTAAGATAAAAAAGGCCTACCCTGGGCCACTGACTTGGCCTGGACCTGACCCTGACCTGGGCCTGGCCCTAGGCCCCAAGACCCAAAGGCCCAGATCCAGACCTAGGCCAGGCCCTGGGCCAGGCCCTGGGCCTAGTCCTGGGCTGACCTTGGCCACAGCCCCAGATCTTGAGTCCTACACCTAGGCCTGAGCAGGCTCTTTAGGCCCTGCGTCTGCCAGGCCATGGGCCTAGGCCTCCACTGGGTCCAGGGCTCAGGCCCTGGGGCCCTGGGCCCCTGGCCCTGGAGAGGCCCACAAGATGGATGAGCTAAATGAGCTGGGCTAGATCCTGGATAGGCTAAGATGAAAGCTTAGATTAGGCTAGATGAGTTGGGCCTGTGCCTGGGCTAGAGGCCTGGAATAGGCTGAGCTGGGCTATAGATGGCCTGAGCTGAGCTGGAATGGCTCAGATCTGAGCTAGATAAAAAGGCTGAGCCCTAGGCTGGCAAGAGCTGGGCCCTGGGCCTGGCCTAGGCCTGGCCTGGGCTGGGCCGGCCAGGCCTGGGCCTGGGCCAAGAATCCTAGGCCCAAAGGCCTGAGCCTGGGCTAGGCCCAAAAGGAGGCTGAGCTGGCAAGGCCTGGGCTAAAAGGCCTAAAAACCTGCTAGGCTAACTGGGCTGAGCCAAGATGGGATGAGCCTGATGAGAGCTGCTAGATGGATTAAAACTGGGCCTAGGCATGGATAAAGGCCAGCCTGGACCTAAATGAGATCTGGGGCTGAAGCTGAGTAATAGGCCAGATCCTAAACCTAAAAAATAAACCCAGGCCTAAACTGAGCCCATAAATGATCCTGATCCTGGGCCTAACCAAAAATGAGCCTGATAAAATCTCTAAACCTAAACCTAGTCCTGATAAAACCTGGCCTAAAAGAGCCTACCTAAAAGCTAAGCCTAAAAGGCCAAACCTAAACCTAAACCTACCTAAACCTACACTTACCTAAATAAACTAAACTTAAAAACCTAAACCATAAAACTCCTAAATCGTGACCCCAACCACCTAAACCCAAAAAAAACCTCCTCTCCTTGGGTTGCTCACATTTCATTTTTCCTTCCCTTGGGTGCCCCGTCTTGCATTTTTGGTGGTTTCTTCATCATTCTTGATCAATTTCTAGAGTTTTTTCAATCTCTGGCTTCTCACGTGATGTGCCTCTTCTAAATATGACTACGATAATCTCAAACTCGTGGCTTACATCTCCCATTTTGGATGATCTGGCTAAGGCATTTGATTTTGTGGGGATTCATTAACCCAATGTCCTTCCTGCTATTAAATCCTTTAAGGATGTACTTTTTGGTAAGAGCTCTACATCTCCTAACTCGGTGACACTAATTTTGACTTCGTTTTAAGGAATGTCTGTGATAATGTGTTCGGATCTTGATGTCAAAAAGCTTGCCAAACCTTTTGAATTTACTTTGATTTGCAAATTTACTCTATGGAAACTGAATTTGGACAAGATCTGAGCTTTTTTTTTTCATAACCTTAAACTTTTGGGTACTTTCTCTATTGGCTTGATCAATCCAAGACATACTTTGATTTAGCTTATAAATGATTTTGATTATTCATGGGTTTTCTTGTGTCGATCTTAATTTGTCTTTAATTGTAAAATGGGTTTCCTGAAGTGGTCTCCCCTTTCTGATATAAAAAAGGAATCACCTATTATTCTTGTGTGGTTAGCTCTTCCAAATATGAGAATCCATTATGTTACCCACTAGGTTTTATTTGCTATCAGGGCTCTTTTCGGTCAGCAACTTCAAATCGATCAGGCGACTGCTGTGAGATCTCATACCTCTGTTGCTCGTATATTAGTTGAACTTGACATACCTAAAAAACATCCTAAGGATGTTTGGATTAGATCTAAAAAGTTTGGCTATTTATAAAAGGTCAAATTTGAAACATTTTTTCTTTCCCATTGCAAATACATGGTCAAGATAATTCAAAGTGTTTTGTTCTACACCATCATCAAAAGACAATTTTGAATGATCTAACTCTAAAGTTGCTTATAAAGTTAAAAAACTATTTTTGTGCCTAAAAAAAACTTAAATGTTATTATTAGGTCATATTTTTTGGAATCTTCTGATGTTCCTAATATTGCTAATTCTGCTTCTCATTCTGATCTTGGCAAAGGTATTAATAATGTTGAAAAAGATGTTTTACCCAACAACCTCTCTTTACATGAGAACATGCCTATTTTGGCTAATTCCAAATTCAAAGAGGTTTAAAAAATGATGATTCACTCTCTAATGAGTCTATCCTTGCTTTTTTGCCAGCAATAATTGATGAGAAAGAGGATTTAAATGATAACTTGAATGATAACTTGAATGTGGCTGCAATTCTTGAGCAAAACACTAATTCTGACATTGCTATTTATGGTTTGAATTGTATAACTTTTTTGTTTAGTTTAGATGATTTATTCAATAATAATCCTAACATGTACTTTAGAACTCTTGATGGTATCCCTATTTCTCATCTTAGCTTTGTTGATGATTTCATTATCTTTTGTAATGCTTCCTTTCATCGTATCAAAAGACTTAAGAAATTTTAAATATTTTTGGTAGAAAGTGGTCTTTCTATTAATGAAAGCAAGAGTTGCTTCATTACATCCTCTAAAATTTCTAATAATAAAATCAATCATATCTTAAGAATCACTAACTTTAAACACCAACAACTCCCTCTTAAATATCTTGGTGCACCTCTTATTAAAGGTAAAAAATTATCCCATCTTTTTGACGAGCTTATCCAAAACATTTCTAATAAAATTTTGGTGTGGGAATTTCACTTACTTTCTTTTGGTGGCAGGCTTACTTTTATTAAGAGTACTCTTAATTTGATGCATTTATATCTTATTCAAACCATTATCACTACTAATTCTATCTTAAATAGAATTGATCATCTCTTTAATAAATTTTTCTAGGGATCAAATAATTCAGTTAAAAGGATGCATTGGACTTCTTGGCATTAATTTTTTGGGCCCCTGGGTGAAGGTGGGCTTGGCTGCAAATCTATTTGTGAAGCTATTACTACCTTCTCACATAAACTCTGGAAATTTAGAAAAAGATAGCCTCAGCTAATTTTATGATTAAATACTTTGGGGTAAGCACCCTCTTATCAATTCTTATAAAATGGGTGACTCCCATTTTGGAAAAAAACTTTATAGGCTTCTTTCAAATCAGGATTGGTAGTTCTTGGCTTAATAAAAGTGTGGAATGATAGTAAACTTACGAATTTATTCCTATCTCCCTTTTGGAAAAATTTAGTGATATTCCTATCCTTTCCAACAAGTGGATCAAATTCTTTTATCTTACAATGGAGATTTTATTCTTAAAAGACTGAATTATATTATAGAAGCTCATACTTCTTCTAATGTATTATTAAACTTTGGAATAATATCATCCCTATCTTTTATTCTATCCTTACTTGGATAATTTTGAAAAACATCATTCCTATTGATTCTTTGCTCTGGGATAAAGGTTTTCATTTGTTTCCAAATGTTATTGACATTTCCATGGTTGTCTTTCTTTATATCAAGTTCTTGAAGCATGTTTCCAAAAAATTGTGAAAGGTCATATCAAAGTTTTAAATGCCATTACCCTTATTTGGTTCATATGGATGGATATAAATGATGCTAAATATCGTGGTATTCCTATCAATCATAAAATGATTATTTCTAGAACCAAAGAAAAAATTCATGCATTATTTAATGCTAATTTAATTAGTAACACACAATTTAGTGGTTACAAATTTGTGCCCAAAACATTGGGTCTTCACTTGCCAAAAAATAAATTATATATTGGATAAAACCTTATAATAATATTATTAAAAGTAAAACCAATGGCTCTGTCTCTCAAAATACATTTGGTTGTGGTGGTATTTTTAAGGATTTTAGAGGTAATGCCATTTGTGCTTTTGCTTATCCTCTTAAACTTTGTTCTATTATCTATGTTGAATTAATAGTTGTAAACAAAGCTATTAACATTTGTTTGCAAAAAGTTTTCTTCAATATTTGGATTGAAGTTGATGCACTCTTACTCATTGTCATGCTGACTTCCACTAAGATGGGGAATGCAGATTTATTCTATCTTCTTAATCATACTAGAGGTCTCCTCTCTCAGGTATGCTTTAATATTTCTCACATTTGGTGTGAAGGAAATGCCTATGTAGATTATTTGGCTAATCTAGGTACAAAATTAAATGATCTCACTCTTTTTTGATCATCTTAATTTACCTAGAAAATTGAGAGGCTTGGTTAATCTGGATTATGCTGGATTACCTTATCTCAAAATTAATTTTGCTTTATAGTTTTTAGGTTTTCCATGCTTTTCTCTGTGTGCACTTTCATTTTGTTGTATTCCTTTGGTTGGTTCACTCTCTTGTTTAGTTTCTACTGTAATACTTGGGACATCTCTTTAAGGTGGTGGCTGGCTGCTCAGCCTCTTTCATTAGAGAGGTGTTCTGTTTGGTTGACTATTTTATGTAAGGATCTCATTGTCAACATTTTATTCATGTGATGCCTTGAACTTATGATGGCATCCTTTTGGGTTATGCCTCTAACTTGTTTTGCTTTTTCCCTTTTATTAATTGGTCCTAGTTTTGCCTCTGGTTTTGGCTAGCTATTTCCTTACTTAGGTAAGTTTTTTGGCTGCTATTTTTGGGCCTGATGGGTTCTATTGTTTTCTACCACACCTAGATGTCTTGGGTGGCTATTATTTGATTGCTCGATCTTTTCACTCTTGAGTTTGTACTAGGCCTTTTGGTAGTTTTTTTTGTCTAGTTGGGGCCTTTGCATTTTCCCTACCCCTCGGTTGGGTGTTGGTAGTTATTTTGGTCCTCCCGCCTATGGCTTTTATTTAATTGGGTGATTACCATTTGTTTCTTGGTTGTTTCTGATGGGGTCCCATTGGTTATCATTATGCCTGTCTTTCCCTGTGTTGGGATTGCCTCTCTTTAGGACTGGTTGTTTCCTTATCAGAGTTGCCTCATCTACTAGTTTGTTAATTGGCTGGGTCGACTTGTGGGCTGGCTAGTTTGGTTGGTTTTATTTTTGGTTTTATTTCTGATCTGCTTTTAGCTAGTAGGGTTTCCCTTTTGGTGGATTTTCTTTATTTTGGTTTTGGCCTTATGGTGGCTAGGTGCTGTAGTTTTCCTGTGGCTATCTTACTGTCTTTGATGGAGGTATGGAGACTACCTTTTTATTTATTATCTCTGTTGTCTTGGTTGGACTGGTGGCTGTTATTAGTATTGACCTTGTTCTCTGATCTGATTTGGAATTACTGGTTTCTTGTTGCTATTTGTAGACTGGTGCTTTACTTTTTGGGCTGTTACTTGTGGTTGTCTGGTGACTCTGGTGGGTTAGTTTCGGTTTCCTATTTAGGAGAGATGCTCACATTTGTGGTTGCCCTTGAAGACGCAGGTGACTGAGCCTGAGCCTTATTAGAAAATTTTCTCTTATATTGCTCTTATTATGTGCTAAAGCTTTAGTTTTCCTAGATGTGCTAATTTTAATTTTTAATTGCTTGCAAGTTTCATTTTTAGGTTCTTTTCTGGTTTCAATTTCTGGATATGGATTGTGCAACTCTCAAAATACCTTTGACTCTAGTAGTGGGCTTTGGCTTTTTGTCATGTTTCTTGTACTATTCTTATTTGTTTTTTGGTCTTTTACTTCTTTTATTTAGTTACCTTGCTTTTGTTGTATTATATATGAATTTTTTTTATGAATGTGGCTCTTTTGGTGATTTAAGAGAATTATCCCAGGACCTTGTATTCCTTTCTTTGTGTCAATAAAATTCTCCCCTCTCTGATTTCCTAAAAAAACCTAAACCAGAAAACCTAAAACCTAAACCTAAACTAAAAATCTAAAATAAAATAAATAAATAAAACCTAAACCTAAATAAAATAAAAAAATAAAATAAAATAAAAACATAAATAAAACTAAACCTAAAACCTAAAAAAAAATAAAATAAAATAAAAATAAAACTAAAATAAATTAAAACCTAAACTAAACTAAAAAAATAAAACATAAATAAAAAAACTAAATGAAAAAAAAAATAAAATAAAAAAGTAAATAAAAACCTAAACCTAAAAAACAAAAACCTAAAAATAAAACATAAACTAAATAAAAAAACCTAAACCTAAAATAAATAAAATAAAATAATCCTAAACATAAAATAAAATAAACTAAAATAAAATAAATAAAACCTACACCTAAACCCAAAACAAAATAAAATATTATAAACTAAAATAAACCTAAACCTAAAATAAACCTAAAGTAAACCTTAAATAAAACCTAAAACCTAAACTCAAAAAAATATAAACTAAACCTAAAATAAAAAAATAAAATCTAAACCTAAAATAAAATAAAACTAAACTAGAAAATAAATATAAACCTAAATATAAACCTAAAAAATAAACAAAATAAGAAACCTAAAAAATAAATAAAATAAATAAAATATAAAATAAAATAAACAAAATAAAATAAAATAAAATAAACTAAATAAAACCTTAAACTCTGGGTTTGATTTAAAAATAAACTTGAACAAAACTTGAACTATAAACCTAAAACCTAAACACTAAACCCTAAACCCTAAAAAAAAATTCCTCCCTAATCCAAAACCCAATCCTAATCCTGATAACCCTATCCCTAATCCCTAGGCCCTAAATCTCCCTAAACTAAACCCTAAACTAAAACCCTAAACCCTAAACCTAAACCCTAAAGCCACAAAACTAATGCCTAAAGCCTAAAGCCTAAACGTGATCTAAACAACGTTATCCTACCCTAAACCTTACACTAACCCCTAAACCATATTAACTTGAAATCCTAAACTTGAAAAATAAAATAATAAAAAAACTCAACTAAAAAATAAACCTAAACCTAAACCTAAACCTAAAAAATGAACTAAAATAAAAAAAAATCTAAATTAAAATAAATAAACTAAACTAAATAAAAAATATAAAATAAACCTAAATAAAAAATAAAATAAACAGATGAACTAAAATAAAAAAGATAAACTAAGTAAACTTTAAACCTAAACCTGCCTTTATCATAAACCACTAAATCATAAACCATAAACCTACCATTCTACCATAATCCTACCACCCTACACTAAAACCCACACCCTACCTAAACCCTAAACCTAAACCCCCTAAACCCTAAACACCTAAACCCTAAAAAAAAACCTAAGCCACAACCTGAAACCTAAACCACAAAAAGCCTAAACCCTAAAACTAAAACCCTAACCAAATCCTAAACCACAAACCCCCCAAACCAAATAAACTAAATAACAAATAAAAAACCTAAGCAAAAAAAAACCTAAACTAGCTAACCCCAAATTTAAAATTGATATAACCTAAAACCAATGATAATCTATAAATAACTAAATGAATTAAATATGGTGGTGGTGGTAGAGGTGCTTATATGGAGGTGGTATAAATATGGTTATGGAGGTAAAAGAGATGGAGGTAACATCCATGGTGGTGGAGAGGAAAGATATGGATATGGTCAATCCTACAAGAGGGGGTGGTTCGATGGGAATTAAAAAATGGCCAATTTGATTTGGTGCTTATGGAACTGTGACTTTATAGTATAGGAGTTCTAGTTATAGGTTTTGACTTTTCTATGTGCTCATTTTTTATTTTATGTCTCTTGTGTCTTAAAAAACTTGTTGTATCACTTGGTTGATGAAATCAAAAAGAAGAAATGTTAACTCTCACACATTGAAGACTTCAAAATGAAAGTATGCATTTCACAATTTATAATCATTTCATTTGTTTATATGGATAAGTTATGTCGCAAATCAAACAAAAATGAGTTGGTTATAGGCTATTGGCTAGGATCTATTTGGTTGGAGATGGATGAACTTGATGTTTTCTCCCCATAAGTTGCTGATATATTGGTGAAGTTGTAACTTTTCTTGTAGGTATTGGAGATTGTTTTATGAGAGCTTTAGTGAATATGTCTGTGGGTTGATCTTGAGTGTCAATTTTGAGGATTTTGATTTCATTGGATGGAATATGTTCTTGGATGAAATGATTGTCTATTTTAAAATGTTTGATGCAAATATCAACATATTGGTGAGGGTCATTGTCCAATTGTTGTCGTTATAGAGTATAACTTCTGCTGGTGGGTTGAATTTTGTAGTAATCTTTGTAATGATGTCCGGCAATTTCTTTGAGTGTTTGATATCACATGAAATCTCTCTTGTGCGATCAATCTCTTTTTCCAACACATAATCAACCACTTAGCTCCACTTCTAACTTCTCAAAGAAAATTATGCAAACTAAATTCTACATAAATTGAACATGAAAAACTACAAGCCTATATTAGTAGACATATTTTTGTTTTTTTATTGCTGTATAGGAGAGATGGATCAACCCTGATGAATTTGAACCCATGTTTCTACAAGATGCTTGAGAATGTGGAAAACCATTGCTTGAGGCATTAAGCTAGAGAACACTCTACTGATGTATGGGAGAGATGCTCACATTGTGGTTGCCCAGACCATGGTGAGCACGAGCCTTAAGAAATTTTCTCTTATATTGCTCTTTATTATGTGCTAAACTTGATTTTGTCTAGCTGTGCTAATTCCAATTTTTAATTGCTTGCAAGTTTCATTTTTAGGTTCTTTCTAGTTTCAATTTTTGAATACGGATTGTGCAACTCTCAAAATACCTTTGGCTCTAGTAGTGGGCTTTGGCTTTTCGTCATGTTTCCTGTGCTATTCTTATTTGTTTTTTTGGTCTTTTTACTTCTTTTATTTAGTTACCTTACTTTTGTTGTATTATATAGGAAATTTTTCACTCTAGGTTGAATGTGGCTCGTTGAGCGGTAGTTAAGAGAATTATCCCATCTTAAGGACCAAGTACTCCTTTCTTTATGACAATAAAATTTTCCCCTCTCTAGGATTTCCTAAAAAAAATCCTAAACCCTAAAACCTAAAAACCTAAAACTAAACTAAATAAAACCTAAAAATAAAATAAATAAAAAACCTAAACCTAAATAAAATAAAAAATAAATAAAATAAAAACATAAACTAAAACCTAAACCTAAACCTAAAAATAAAATAAAATAAAAAATAAAACTAAACTAAAATAAAATAAATAAAAACCTAAACTAAACTAAAAAATATAAAACATAAATAAAATAAAAAACAAAATGAAAATAAAAAATAAAATAAAAACTAAATAAAAACCTAAACCTAAAAAAAACAAAACCTAAAAATAAAACCTAAAAGAATTAAAAAAAACCAAAACCTTAAAAAAAAAAACTTAAACCTAAAATAAATAAAACAAAATAAACCTAAACATAAACTAAAATAAACTATAAAAATAAAACCTAAACTAAAACAATAAACTAAAATATATATAAAATAAAATAAACCTAAACCTAAACTAAAAAATAAAACCTAAAAATAAACCTAAAATAAAAACCTAAACCTAAAAAAAAAAGATAAAAGCCTAAACCTAAAAAATAAAAAAAAAAACCTAAATAAAAAATTAAATAAAAAATAAATATAAACCTAAATCTAAACCTTAAAACAAACAAAAAATAAAAAAAATAAAACTAAAATAAATAAACCTAAAAATAAATAAAATAAAATAAAAAATAAAATAAATTGAAATAAATAAAATAAATAAAAAAAAACTTAAACCTGGGTTTGCTTAATTTAAAAAACCTAAACTAAAAGCTGAAATCTAAAACCTAAACCCTAAACCTAAAAAAATAACTCTAACCTAAACCCAAAACCCTAAATCCAAACCTTGATCACTGAGCCCACCAAACCACAAACCTCTGATCCAAAACCTGAGCCCTAAACCCTAAACCCTAAACCAAACCCAACCCTACAAACCTAAAGCTAAAATAAACTGAAGCCCTAAATAAACCACTGTAACCCAAACCCATAACCCTAAACAATGACCTTAAACAAAAACTTGAAAAAATAAAATAAAAAAATAAAAAATAAACTAAACTAAACCTAAACCTAAAATAAATTAAATAAAATCTAAATAAAATAAAATAAACTAAACTAAATAAAAAAAATAAAATAAACCTAAAATAAATAAATAAACAAAATGAACTAAAATAAAAAAGATAAACTAAAACTAAATAACCTAAACCTATATTTACTTAATTTTAAAAATCCTAAAAATCCAAAACCCTAAATCATAAACAAATGCTAAAACCAACCTAAAACCATATACACTATTCCAACAACTAAACCATAAAAATACCTAAACACTAAACTCTAAACCTAAAAAACCTAAAACCTAAACCTAACCCTAAACCCTAAACCTAAATGCTAAACCCTAAACCTAAACCCTAAATAACCTTAAACCCCTAAACCTAAACCCCAAACCACTAAACCTAAAGTAACTATATAAATTAAAAAATCAACCTAAATCCAAAACATAATAAACCTAAACTTAAGCCTATACCCTAAGAATGCACAGAACCTTGACGGTAGGCACATCACCAACAACCAGGCTTAGTCCAGATCTAGCGGTGGAGGCGAAGGTGGAGGCAAATGCGGAGGCGGTAGTTATCGTAGTGGTGGTGGTGGATTTTTAGGTGCTAGTGGATATGGAGGTGGTGGTCAGAGATATGGTGGTTATGGAGGTGGGAGGAGCGACAGAGGTAACAATCGTGGTGGTAGTAGAGGAAGAGATCAGGTATACGATGGTCCATCCCACTACAAGGGGGGTGGTTAAAGACTAAAAAGAATGGCCAATCATTTGGTGCTTATGGAATCGTGTCTTTATAGTAGAGATTCTAGTTATCTAGGGTTTTGACTTTACTCATGCATGCTCATTTTTTATTTATGTCATCGCTTGTGTCTTAAAAAACTTCTTGTATCACTTGGTTGATGAAATAAAAAAGAAGAAATGTTGACTCTGAGTTTGTTCTCTATTTAAAAAAAAAACTAAAAACCCTAAACCCTAAACTAAAATTTGAACCTCAAACCTAAACCCTAAACCCTAAAAATAAAAAGAAATAAAAAAACTTAAACCCTAAACCATAACCCTAAACCACAAAAAATAAAAAACCCTAAAACCCTAAACCCACAAACCAACCCTAAACATACAACCACAAACCCTAGCAAAACCCTAAAATCAAAACATTAAACCCTAAACCCTAAACTAAAATAAACTCTAAACTCTAAACTCTAAACTAAACCCTAAAAAAAAACCCTAAACCCTAAAACTTACATAAACTAAAAAAACTGGGCTAAACCTAAACCTCCTAACTATAAAACAAAACCTAAATAAAATAAATAAATAAACCTAAAATAAAATAAAAAAATAAAAAAATAAAACCTAAACTACCTAAACTTAAACCTAAAATAAAAATAAAATATAAAATAAAACTACTAAAATAAAATAAATAAAACCTAAACTAAAAAAAAATAATCTAAAAATAAAACATAAATAAAACTAAATGAAAATAAAAAATAAACCTAAATAAAAACTAAATAAAAACCTAAACCAAAAATAAACTTAAAAATAAATAAAATAAAACAAAAAATAAAAAAAAAAACCTAAACTTAAGCTAAAAATAAAATCTAAAAATAAACCTAAAATAAAAAAAAAACAAAAACATAAACCTAAATTAAAATAAAAAATAAAATAAATGTAAACTTATAAATAAAAATAAACATAAACCTAAAAACAAAATAAAAAATAAAACAAAATTAAAAATAAACTTAAAAACTAAAACCTAAAAATCAACTAAAATAAAGAACTAAAAAAATAAATTAACCTAAAAAATAAAATAAAACCAAATAAATAAAAATAAAAAAATTAAAATATAAACTAAAATAAATAAAATAAACTAAATACTAAAGAAAAATAAAATTTATTTTTTTAAAAATCCTAAACCCAGGCCAAATCCTAGGCCTAAACTGAGCTAACCCCACTCTGAGCCTACCTACTAAACCTACAACTAAAACTAATCAGACTAAATGACTTACTACCCTACCCTGACCCTCTAAATCCTAACCCAACTGACCCTAACCCTACTGACCCTAAACTCACCTACCACAAAACCCTACCATATGAACTCCCTAAACTGGGCCCTAAACCTCCACAACCACTAACTAAACCATAACCAACTCTTAGTAAATAAAACCTTAAAATAAATAAAACTAAACATAAATAAAATAAAAAATAAATAAAAATAAAATAAAATAAAAACCTAAACTAAAACCTAAACTTAAAAATAAAATAAAAAATAAAATAAAAACTAAAATATAATAAATAGAAACCTAACTACTAAAATAAAATAAACTTAAGAATAAAACCTAAATAAAATAAAATCTAAATGTAAAATAAAATTAAAATAAACCTAGTAAAATAAAATAAACTAAATAAAACCTAAACCTAAAAAATAAACCTAAAATAAAACCTAAAAATAAATTAAAATGAAGCCAAACCCTTACTAAAAAAAACTAAACTTTAAAAAAAAACTAAACCTAAATTAAAATAAACTAAACTAAAATAAATAAAACCTAAACCTAAACCTAAACCCTACACTAAATGAGATAAAAGAAACTAAAAATAAACTTAAACCTAAACTAAATAATAAAACCTAAATGTAAACCTAAAATAGAAACATAAAACCTAAAACTAAAATAAATCCAAAATAAAAGCTAAAATAAACCTAAACTAAATAAAAAAATAAAAGTAAATAAATAAAAACTAAATCAAAATAAAAAAATATAAAATAAAATAAAAAACATAAAATAAACTAAACCTAAACTAAACTAAACCTAAAAAGAAAATAAAATGAAAAATAATAACTAAATTAAAATAACATAAATAAAACCTAAACCAAATTAAATAAAAACCTAAATAATCAAAACTAAACTTAAAATAATAATAAAATAAACCTAAATTAAAATAAAATAAAAACTAAATAAAAACATAAATTTAAAAAATAAATCTAAAAATAAAACTTAAAAAAACCTAAACTCTAAAAAAAACCTAAAAATATAATAATAAAAAAAAGCTTGAACTTAAACTAAGATAAACTAAACTAACATAAATATAAACATAAACCTAAAAAATAAACTAAACCTAAACTAAATAAAAATAAAATAAACTAAAATCAACTTAATAAAAAAACAAAATACTAAAATAAACTTAAAATAAAACCTAAAACCTAAACCTAAAAAATAAAAAATAAAAATCTAAACCTAAACCTAAAATAAAAATAAAACATAAACTAAAATAAAATAAAAGAAAACTAAACTAAAAAAAAAATCTAATCCTAAACCTAAAATATAAATTAAAAAATAAACATAAAATAAATAAACTAAAAATAAAAATAAAATAAACCAAAATAAAATAAAAAATAATAAAATAAACTAAAACTAAATAAACTAAACTTATCGTTACTTGGTTTAAAAATATAAAAATAAAATAAAATAAACCAAATAAAAGAACCCACAAACCCACTAAACTTAAACCTTAAAACCCTAAACCCTAAACCCTCAAAACTAAACCCTAAATAAACTAACCTAAACCTATTTATCTAAATAAAATTAAAAAAAAATAAAATAAATAACTACCACCCTAAACCCAACCCACAAACCTACCCTAAACTTTAAACCCTAAACCTAAATCTAAAAACCCTAAACCACAAACCCTAAACCCCATGCTAAACCCTAAACCTACCCTCAAACCTAAACCACAAACCTTAAAACCATAAACCTAAACTAACCTTAAACTCTAAACCCTAAACTAATCCTAAATCCTAAGAATAGTGAGAACTTGATGGAGACATTACCTTCAACTAGTCTCATGATTGGTGGAGAAGGGGAGGAGTGGTTATCACTGGTTGTGGGGGATGAGGAGGTCTTGGTGGATATGGAGGGTTATGGTGAAGGTGAGTGGTGGCGGAGGAGATCGGGATATGGTGACGGATCCCACTACTCGAGAGGCGGGGGTGGTTTTGATGGGAACTAGAGATACTGAAGAACGACCAATTTGATCTACTATTATGGAACTATGTCTTTATAGTAGAGACGTTCTACTTATCTAGAGTTTTTGATTTTCTATATGGGTGCTCATTTTTGATCTATGTCATCGCATGTATCTTAGAAAACTTGGGGGGCTGCTTGGTTGATTAAATTGAAAAGAAGAAATGTTGATTTTGAATTTATTCTCTCTTAAAAAAACTTAAATACTAAACCACTAAACCAACTAAAACTTAAAATAAACCTAAAATCAACCAAAACCTAAACCTAAACCCTAAACTAAACTAAACCTAAACACTAACAAACCTAAACCCTAAAACCTAAACCTAAACCTAAACCCTAAAAAAAACCTAAACCCACAAATAACCCTAAAACCAAACTATAAACCATAAACCCCAAACCCAAAACCCAAACCAAACCCTAAACTAATAAACCCTAAACCCAAACCTAAGCTAAACCTAAACCCTAACCTAAACCTAAACCCTAAACCTTGAATAAAGAAGTCATTAGGGTATATCTAAATAATGATCCTAATCAACATAGTTATGGTAGGTAAAGAAAATGTCATAAAGACTTTCCTTGATTATTAGAGATTTGAATACCAAAAACCTAACCCTAAATCATATTATAATACCATATATTATAGTATAATATATCATATATTTGAGCATGTAGTGAAGTGTTGTTTTGGATGTTATAAGATGTTTTGAAATGTTTTAGTATATTATAGTATTGTACTATATTAATATAAATCATAAAATATTGATTTAATAGATAGTTGATGAAATTTGTTAAACTTGAAGTGGGAATTAGGTTGTAGTACCAAAGGTGTGCTACTCCTCTTGTAGTCTAAAAAGTAAGATTTTATGTTCAAAATAAATATTATATGTTGCAGCATAATATAGCAGCATATATCATAATATATTGTTCTACGCATTTTAAATTCTTTTAGTATTTTACAATCATGCAGTCAAGCCTACACTAGCATTATTTATAAAACTGTCGATTTAGACATTAAAATGGTTGAATTTGGCAAAATTCATAATAGGTTAGAGCATGGCATCATAATATATTATTTCAATCTAAAATATGTAAGTGATACTACTAAAATATATAGTTTTTTATTATTTAGACTAATTTTATGATTTTTTATCTTAAGCAATCCCTTGTGATGTGATATGAAATATAATACAATATAATATGTTATAGTGTATTATAATATAGGATGCCATAACATAGTGTAGCATCATGCATTATAACTATTATGTATTACTACTTATTGTTTAGCAAATTTTAGTTTGTTATAGTATGATGTAGTAGAGTTTATCTAGTATAATTCATAAAAATATTGATTTATAGGCTGAGATGATGGGATTTGGCCAAATTTAAGGTAAGCTTTAGGGAACATTATTGGGGGTGTGCTATGGTGTGTCATTTCATCAAAAGAATGGAATTTTGCATCCAAAATAAATTTTCATTTTTCAACCAAATTTTATAAATTTTTTTGCTTAAAGTGATTCATTTTAAGGTGTAATGTAAGATAATATATTATATGAAAGCATATTAAAATATAATACATAAAAATATAACTTCACATATATATATATATGTGGTGGTGTTACTAAATGTTATTGTACATTTTAGTATGTTTTACTTTTGTTATAATACATTGGGTCAAAACTCACAAAAATGTTAATTTGAAGGTTGAGATGGAAGAATTTTGCCAAATTCATGGTACACACCAAAAACCAACACCAAACTTATGCTATTTTGTACCATTTTTAATAGAAAAAAAATAATTTTACATCCAAAATGAACATTATTCATATTTTGAGGAAAATTTTTTATTTGCTCCTTTTAAGTGATTCTAATGAGGTATAATGCTAGACAATATATTATATTATAGCAAATTATAATATAACATCATAAATTATAATATAATATTGTGTGCTAATTCACACTATAATATGTTTAGCATGATATTGTATAGTTAGTTTGAGCTTGCACCATCAAATCATAAAATGTTGATTATAATGTTAAGATGATGTAATTTAAATGAATACATTGTTAGGCTTTTGGTTGGAGTATTAAAGGTGTGCATAAGAGAAGAAATATGATTTGATGAGAATTCCATGTCGGACATGGAGGGAGATCCACTAGGGATGCATTGGACATGACATGTGAGGGTCTATATCGAGGGCATAGAAGAAGAAAATTTGTTGGGATAAGATTTGAATTTGATTTGATTATATGATTTTGGAAAGAAGATCTGGGGATAAGAATATAATCCAAATTAATAATTGACTTTAATTTATTTTTTTAATTGATGTGGAGGCATATCTGCTAGAGATATGGGCTCGAGTCCACTGGGGATCGGGTATATGAACCTTCCACTAGGGAAGCAGGTTCAGGCTATCCATTGGGGATTGGCATTTGAGTTTGATTTCATAGATTTTTTTGGGGATGTATCCATTAGGAATAAGAGTTTGGTTGGATTTCTTTGATTTAGACTCTACTTTGGTTTAATTTGGCTCCATTAGGGAGGTTGGTTTTGAATTTGATTTGTTTGCTTAACTAGTTTATATATGATTTGGGGCTCCACTAGGAGAAGGGTGAGTTAAATCAGATTGGGTTTAATTTAATCAAATGTATGGACCCTATGGTGTGATGAACTCACAGAAGGCTATATCGAGAGCTACCTGGTTTACAAATCCAAAGGATAGTCTCTGTGGGTAGAGCTAGCCAACCTAAGGGGTTGCCTTTTGATGTGCAACAGTTGTGATAGGAAGAAGGCATAGCAGACTTACATCTTCCAAAGTGAGGAACAACCACTAGGGTGACATGTTGGATGCACAAATGAACCTGGGCGACTCTTGAGTGAATGCCGGGGGACTTATGTCAACTCAAAAGTAGTCAGATTATCTTAATTTCATGTGATTTGATATGGGTCTTTGGTTTAGTTTGATTTTTGAATTGAGGGCATATCCACTAGGGATGTGAGCTCGAATTTGATAGATTTAATTTATGGACCATGTATGTGATGGACCCAGAAGGGCTATATTATCTTAGATTTACAAATCTAAAGGGATCATCTCTAGGTGGGGTAGAGCTAGCCAACTAAGGGGTTTGCCTTTGTATGCAATGGTTATGCTAGGAAGAAGGCATAGTAGACTTACATCTTCTAAAGTAGGAACAATTGCTAGGATGACATTGTAGCACTCAAACCCGATTTAAGGGTGACTCGAGTGAATGGGACTTATATCAAGTAGTCAAGTGATTCCTATAGAGTTTTGCTAACACCCCTAAAGAAAAGATGACTGCTTGGGAAAAGGTACCACTAAGGGTGTCCTCCTAATCCACAAGTGAATATATATTTTGTTTATATCTTTGTGTGGACCTTGTTGGTGTGCGAGGGACCACACTAAGAAAGGGCTATGTCAGCCTTGACCTATCTCAAATTTATTGACGAGGATATCTGCATCCATAAGATGGATTCTCCAACCACATAGTGGATACTAAAAGGGGAACGTCCAATCGATAGTAACTTGGGTGTCTAAATGGGTCACAGGACATGATATCCATAACAGTAGGTGCTGCTAGGGGTGTTATCCTAAGCCCTAGAAAAGAAAATAGGTGTACGGTGGCCAACTCAAGGAGAAAGTGTAGCAGACTTACATCTACCATGAGTGGTGTATCCTAAAGTGCGAGAATCAACCAACCTAAAGTGTATCCATTATCATGTGTGGTGTATCCATTAGCATAGTGAGAACCAACCAACCTAAGGTTCCTATCGGTGTGCAATGATCAATCTTGAAAGAAAGCATGTAGGTTTAAAACTTTAGGGAGGGGACCTAGGAAGGGAAAGGAAAAGCTGGACCCTAAACCTCAAATATACTCAGACTTAGTCCATGCAAAAAATCCATGAATAAGACTCACATCCTCTTAAATGAACCAACATTAGCCACACAGTAAACTACAAACTAACAAACTTTAATCAGTAGTAAGTAAGGTAGAAGCTTAACATCCTCCAAAGCAAGAAGACCATGGGGTTGACACACTAAAGTGTCATCTTCGGTGTAGAGAGTGTCATGGCATTATCTCTCAGTAGAAGAAAAGATATTTCTTTGTTTTATATGTTTGTGTGTAGTTTTTTTTGTGTTGTGATGATGAAGGATAGGATGTCGCTCGGGTTCCTTACACCTACCCTAAACACATCATGGCAGATTCATAAATAAGAATACTTTCAACATGGAAAGGATTAAATTAGAAATCAAATTTTCATTGATGATAATTATTTTCAAACATGACTTATAATATTTCTTTAAGTAGAGCCCATTGATTTGAAGCATTGGGCACTCTCTTATGATTAATAAGCGATAAGATCCTCTGGTAGGCCTTCTCTATGGCAAAAGGGCCTTCCCAAGTGGGTTCAAACTTGCCTCCCATCTTTACGATGGCCAACAATTGGTCTCATTAGAACTAAAATAAGCTCTCTACTTGAAAAGCTCTAGGATGGACCAACTTGTGAGCTTGAATTATTTTAGCTTTATACAACTCAAGGTTTTGTCATGCCTGCAGCATCTCTCCTCAAACCTTTAAGCTCTTCCGGCAACTTCATTTTCTCTGTTGATCTTGCTACCCACATCTATCCTTAGTGATGGTTGGACTTCTAATGGTAGAACATCTTTGGACCCATACACTAAAGAAAATAGTAGAGTGTTCTATATGTGGTGGGGTAGGCCCACAAGGCTTCAACTACTCATAAACTTATTGTTGTCAAGTGTCTTCTTTTATATGAGAGTTTTGTTGAAGGCTTCTACTTTTCCCTTGGGTAGTAGATGGTAGAATATCTCCAATCCATGTTATATCTCTGGGCAAAGTTATTGATCTCGGTGCTCTTGAATGTAATACCATTATTAGATATAATTCATTGAGGCACTCCGAACCTATATACGATATGGTTCCAAATAAATTGGAGCACATGCTGAGCTATGACCTCTCTAAGCAAAATCACTTTTACCCATTTGGAAAAGTAGTCACTAGAAGTAAAGATGAACTAATGACCCTTGGAAGTAGGAGGACCAATCAGACCCACTTTGTCGGTACCCCAACACTTGAATGGCCATGAGGCCAATGTAGGATGTAGAATGTTGGGTGGTTGGTGTAGGATCACACCATTAATTTGACATTGGTGGCATTACCTAGCCGTATCCATGCAATCTTTAATCATCGATGGCCATTAGTGTATCCTAGACTCTTGAGCTTGGCTTTCATCTTTAGACTGGATTGGTTGGCTCCAAATAATCCTTAGTGTACCTTAGTCACGATCATACAAGCTTCATGCCTGTCTAAACAATGTAACCACATATGATTGAAAGTCCACCGGTACAAGACACCATCCACAAGAGCATAGGAAAGTGCTCTCTGCTTCATCTGATGGGCTTGGGACTTCTCTTGAGGTAGTTTACTTTATTTAGGTAATCCATGAATGGTTGCCTCCAATTTAACTCATCCTTCTTGGCAATGGCAACTTCCCGAGAGTACTTGATGATGAGTATCAATAAGGGATAAGACTTGTCTATTTTGGATCTTTATTGATATGGACTCATCCTCCAAACAAGCCAACTCCTTGGCAAGCTTGGCAAAAGCATACATTATGGTATTCTCTCCTCGAGGAATCTTATAAATGGTAACTTCTAGGATTTGGGCTAACAGCTCCACGGTGTACTTATGGTAGTGATGGAGCTTGGGCTTTATAACCTTATAGGACCTAGCAATTTGGTTGATAACTAGCTAAGAATCCTCAAAGATGTTAATTTTCTAGATGCTTAAAGTAATGGGTAACTCTAAACCATTAATCAAAGCCTCATATTTGGCTTCATTATTAGTGCAAGGATTGGACAAATAATATGAGAATCTCATCACATTATGCTAGAGTTAAGAGAACTATTTCCCTTGCCTTTCTTGAATAGTAGATTATGGTTCTTCTCCTCTTTGAGAAGCCACACCATCAAAGTACATCTGGTGAATGCTAGTATCCCCTAAGTTCATGATTTTATTCATTGGGAGATCATCACTAGTGAAGAGTTAGCATGAACTGTGTGTCTAAGAAATCTACTTCATCCTTTGATGCAAAGTTTAAGAAGGTAATGTCAAATTATGAGGATCATGGACCATAGTTCCAACCATCAGATAGCATCGGCGTGTCAATGGATACTATAGTGGATTGATCTTAGAGATTAAGTTCACCTTATGAGGAAGCATGTAGTCTTTGTAGCTTTTGGGATGCAAGATTAAAGCTAGGTGCTTCTCAATAGATAATTAGCCTTTAGTAGGGATTAGATAGTTGAGGTAGTAGTGTATTTTCCTTCCCTTCATTGGCTTGGCCAACAAATCACCAACAGAGTGTCTAACATAGTGTAAAGTATGAGCGACTTGCCGGGATAGGGTACTAGAACGGTGGCACCATCGGGTAATGCTTGATGTCTTGAAGGCATGCTCACACTTGTCATACCACTTAAACTTGGCATCTTTTGACAAGTGCGAGAATATGTCATCTTCTAGATAAGTTGGATATAATGCATCTTAGATATGCCAACGCCTTGGAATGATCGAGTTGAGTTAAACTTTTAGGGTGCATTTCTAATATCTCGATATTCTATGGATCAATTTCAATTCACGGTGTCAACAAAACCCAAGGAATTTCCTTGAAGCTACTCAAATGCACACTTGGGGTTCATTTTGAGGTTAAATTATCTTAACTATTTGAAAACTACTCTAAAGTTAAAGGGATGGTCTTTTTTCTCTACTTTTGACCATGAGATCATCGACATAGCACTCAACTTGATGGTGAATGAGTTCATTGAAGATTGAGTCTAGCTTTTGGCATTTTTAAAGGCATGACCTTATAATAGATTTTGATCGGGGTTCTAAAGTAGTGTTTCTTTCATATTCAGGCCATCTTTATTTGGTTATATCGCCATCATCAATGTAAGAGACGCATGAGATGAGGCAATGTCCACCATTAGGTTGGATTGGCGGTGGAAATTCATCTTTTGGACATGCCTTATTTAAATCTAAAATCCAACATATGTGAATTTGACCATTCTTTTCTTAACGGATGATCTAGAAGATAGGGTATTTTTCTTCCCGGATGAAGCCATCATCATTCAATTTTATGACATCATAAATGACTTATTGTTCTATGTCTAATCACATGCATCTAGGAACTTACTTGATAGGGTTAGCAATAGGCTTTATTCCTAGTTTATGGATCGCTATGTCAAGAGCCAATCAAGGAATCTCTTCATAACTCCATGCAAAGTAGTCCTATAACTCAATCAATAGCCTAACTAAGTCATTGGTTTCAATTTCATTCAATAAAGAACTAATGTATGTCGGATCTTCTTTAGTCTTCATTCAATTTTGACATCATAAATGATGTTGACTGTCTTCTCTCAAACTTCTAGGGTGCATCTTTCTTTGATCACTATTCAAGATCATCTCTTCTCATCAAAGTAGTCTCTCATCAATAGCTCTAAGTCATTGAGTTAATTTCATTCAAAAAGAACTAATGTATGATCATGAATGATTCATGATTGGTGTTGACATCATCTATGGACTTCAAAATCATTTGGATGATCTAAGCTAGCTTCATGATTTGTTTTGCTTTTTTATTCTTCTCATATTTTTTGAATCAGTGTTGATGATATTTTCATTTGTTCTTCCAAATTCTTTGAAGTACTCTGACTAGTGCTTTGACCAAGTATGTTGGATTAACCTTTTCTTTGCTAAATTATGAACACAAGGCAAGTACTAATCAAAAGGTAATTCTATTAATTCTTTATATGAATCATCCTCAAGTTCTACATCAACTTCTTGACTTGAGGATGATGCTCCCAGAAAGAACCTATGAGTCTTCACACTTGCGGATGACTTAGGGGCTTCCTTAACTACCAAATCCTTAGCTTTTTGAGAGGAACGTGGGGTTAGAGCTAAGGTTCCCAACTGATGTCTAACTATTTCACATATAGACTTGGATACACTTATGCTTTGCTTTAGAGCCTGATCTTCATCACCTTCTATCTCAAGTGTCACCTTCTAGGGAATCTACTATTGAGAAGAGCTGGCTGGTGTGCTAACCATATAAGACTCAACCTACGGACTATATTCTAAGTCTATATGGATAGCAGGTGTACTCCTGGTAGCTGGGACATATCTTCTATTAGGTGGCCAATAAAGAGGTTTTCCACCCCTGGGACTGCCTTGAACTGCCCTCTTCCTCTACCTGGTGGAGGTCAGGTCATCCTACCCATATATTCAAATGGAGTACTGAACTATGGGTGGAATCAAATGTCAGGCTTCACTTCCTCCTCCAAGTTTATTTTCGCTCCCTTTTATTTTATTTTCATTTTCATTTTCTCTTTTCTTTTTCTTTTCTCTTTCTTTTCTTTTCTTTTTTCTTTTTCTTTTTTTTATTTTTTAAACTTTGGCCAAGTTTCAGAATAAACTTGTTGATTTTGAGGAGGTAGTAAGCATCCTCATATATGACCATGAACTATAAATGGCTTGAGATCTCCTTTGACATAGTAGAAAATCCCACCTCTCACAATCTTTTGTAGAGATGGAACTATGTTGTTCTCATGTATCCATGGTCTCCCAAGCAAAGTGTTGAAAGAAATATCCAGTCTATAATGTGAAACTTAGCTTTCTTAATCATCTATCTCCAAGGTAACACTATGGAGCCTAAGGCACATTGACCTCACTTTTGTAGTATGGATTCAATCTGCCCATATTAGACTTAGGAGTCTTCTAGACACTAAGACCTTCCTAGTCATAAGACACTTCTAACAATTATTTAAACACTTAACCTAAGCCTAGAAACTTAGAAGGGTTAACCTTAGGATTAGGTTATGCCTTAAGGATTAAGATAATATGCCTACCTTACAACCCAAATCCAATCCATGTTCACCTTCTCAAACAAACCTGAAGTTCAATTCAAACATCAAATTCAAATCTAAATCTAAACCCAAATTCCAAAACCAAATGATTGAAGCCCATGATCAAATCCAAACTTGAAACCCTACGTAAGCGATATGACCTATCCCATGGACTTAGCCAAATCTTAATCCAAATCAATCAAAATCAATTGATTTTCTAATAACAATTTATATCTTCAATCAACTTCTAAATATAAATCAAATCTACATTCAAATAATCAAAACTAAATTAAACTAAATCAAATTAAATCAAAAAATCTAAGCCATATGACCTATCCATGGACTTAGCAAATCTTAATCCAAATCAAGTCAAACTCAATTGATTTTCTCAAATCAATCATATTTTCAATCATCTTCACAAATTAAATTTAAATCATCAAAACTAAATCAAACCAAATCAAAATCTAAACTTCTCATGACCAAACTCCATGGACTTAGCCAAATTCCTTCATTCCAAAACCCAAATTCAATTGATTTTCTCATGAATCAATCATACCTTCAATCATACAAATATAAATGAAATATACAATCATCAAGCCAAACCAAAATCAACCCAAGTCAAACCCAACTTAACCCTTTTGACATGAAATGTTCAAATGAACCAAAACCCATTTGAACCCAAGCCAATTGCAATTGAATTTATATATCAATCCCAAATCCATATATAAACTCAACTAAATCAAACTCAACCAAAATCAAGCAAACCCAATTGGTCCACTTGACACAAAGTGGCCAATTTGACCTATTTGAGTCAAGTTCTAATCTACCCAAATTGGATTGAACCAAGCATCAAAACCTCCCATCATGATTGTATTGATCACCTAGGTTGATCAATTATCACAAATTGGGTCAAACCAAGTCAACTTGGTCATTTGACCAAGTCAACCCTTAACCCATATAAACCCAAACTAGCCAAATTGCAACCAAGCCAAATCCCAATGATTCATACCAAATCAAAATCAATATTTGAATGACTTGACCTTCAATTGAGTCAAACCAATCCCAATTGGCCATCTTGACCCAAGTTGACCCAAATTGACCTAAAAACCAAATTGGGTCAAATCAAAATATAAACCAAATTGATTTGCAATACCAATTTCATTCCAAATTGATTGTTGAACTTGACCAAAGCCATGATTGGACCCAATTGACCTAGCCCAAATTGACCTAAAGGCTCAAGTTGGCCTAAATCAAAACAAATCCAAATTAATTGAAACCAAAGCCTATAATCATCTTCAATTGGTCAACTAAACCCAAACCACCAACCAATTTGGCCAATTTGGTCAAATTGGTTAACTTACCCATTTGACCCAAATGAATTCAAATGAGCCAAAATCAAAAGCTAAACTAAACCAAACCAATTGAACCAAAACATCCTAAATGATAATATGAACTTGCCCAACCTTGGTTTGACCCAATTTGACCAATTGGTCAACTTGACCCAATCTAACCTAATTTGACCTAAATGAGTCAAATTGAGCCAAACTAACCAAATCAACTCCAATTGACTTGAAATTTGGGGGACCCACTTTTGGCTCATTTCAAATCAAATCAAATCCAATGCCAAATGATCATTCTACCCTTGGGTCAAGGGAATCACATGAGACAAATCACCCATGTAAGTGGTCATTTTAATTCCTTGGCCACTTCCCAATGGTCCCAGGCACTAGGACAGCCAACTAACGAGGGGTGGTTGGGCATGAAGGTGAAAATAACCTCACCCTACATTGGAGCATTTAAAACCCATTGGACGCCCATTATTCCTCCTTGGCAGCCACCTCCACACCTTCAACCAACCAAGCCGAGCCAACTCACCTCTCTTCCACCCACTCCCACGAGATGGTAATTGCCATTAGAAGCCAAACTTGATCCCATCATTAAGATGAAGGGGTATACACCCCTTTCCACTCAAACACACAAATAATTCCTCAATTCTACCCAAACCCCACTAGAGCCTAAGCTATCAGATCGTTCCTCGATTGAAAAATGCCATTCTCATCATCTTGAAATAGGACACTCCCATTTTAACCTAACTTCCCATTTCTCCATCAAACTCAAATTAACTTTGTATGTTCCTTAGGCCTCTTCCGTGAAAGAATCATCTCCCAAGCTTCCCGAGCACCAGAGGTGGGACTTTGAGCAAAGTTGAGCTCCAAATCATCGGTTCATGGCCTTCCGAGTGAACATTGTGGAATTGATCCAATTATTGCTCAATCAGGCTTCATCTCTAGATGATGAATCATTCACCCGGTCTTGAGCTCGCAAGGTATGCTTCCAAAATGATCTTTAGGCAAAATGGGTTGGAGTTTTTTGAAGAAAACTTGCATCTCATGTAATCTTGACCGTTAGATCCCCTCCGATCGATGTTATGAAGGTGTGGGATCCTTTTTGAGTTGATCTGAGCTCGGGTAAGCTTGGATCAAGTGAGAAATGAATGATGGACTCCATTATCCCTCACACATGTTAGATCATGCACCGTCGTTTGATGTGATCAAAATGGATGATGATGAGATCCACTAGATCGATATGATTTAATCCTATGAAGATGTGGAATTAATCGCCATCGATCTTAGATGGATGATAGATGAGCGCATCCAAATATAGCCTTGAGTTGATAAGTTTTGTAGCCAATCGCGTGTGGAAATGTAATTAGCCACATGTAGGCTTTTAATGAATTAATCATTTTTAATTAAAACAAACTTCAAAAAATAAACATCATGAATAAATGCAAATAAATACTCATTTTAATAGTATTTAGAGGAAAGAAATTAAAAATGATCTTAACTAATTTTGAATAGTAATTAAGGTTTATTATAAAATTAATTAGCTTAATTACTCTTAATTACTTTAGAAATTAATTTCCAAATTTTGTGATTTAATAGGATGACCTCGCCTCCCATGATTTTCTTGGGATTTGCTCACTTAATTAGAAAATTGACTAATTAAACCTTAACTACTCTTTTAAGTTAATTAATGATTAATTAATCCCATGAATAGTAATAAATTGGTTAATTAAGTTTATTAATCATTGTTCAACAATAAGTGAACTAAGGAATAGGGTTGGGACCCCTTTCCTAAGTTCATTTACCCTTTTAAAATGAAATTAACTAAGATTTAATAATTAAATCACTTAATCAAATTGAAATCATAATCTCATCGGACCTTAAATAATTAAATCATGGGGGAAGATCTTTAGGTGTTTAATAACCTAAAGGAGTTTAATGAAATTATGGTTAATCCACATGTGGAAAAACCATAAGAGTAATTAAGTTCCTTAATCTAATTAACTATTAATCATGAGTGAATTGTATTAGGCCCCTTTTATTTCTAGGATAATGCAAGTTTTATTTTCCATGCATATCATGTTGGCTCATAATTATTTACTTAATTACATTAAGGTGACATCAGTAAGTGTAATTAATTCATCTAACTAGGGGTTCAACCTAATTAACCCATAAAATCAACTTAATTACATTTCCTTAAATTAAATCAAATCACTAATGCGGGAATTGGTTTAAAACAACAAGTGACATGTTCTGTTCTCCTCTTTAAAATAAATCAAATCCAAAACTTAATTAATAAAGAAGCTTTGGTTTACTTTAAATAATCTTATTTGATTTGATTGTCCTTTAGAACTAGTTTGGTTGAATGAATCACATGCTTATATTTGATTGTCCTCTTTCCAATAATGTTAAATTTGGTATGTCATTTGAAATAATGCATCCATCTTTTCAAAATCAAGTAAAATAAAATAAATTTTGTTTATGTAAGCTTGCATGTGTTGATTTAATTTAATATATGCATGGCTATAATCACTATTAAATCCAAATGTAATTTTCAAAAGCTTATAAATGAATAATAATATGTGTTATGATGCTAGTTAAAAATACATTGGAAATGCATGTGCTTATAGCTTAAGTTTATGAATGTTGAGCTCTTTCCTCTATTCATGTGTTGATTTATATAAGATTGAATGTTAATGGGTATATAGTCTGGACATCCCGGAACACGAAACTTTAGCTAGCCCCAAGGAGGTCATTTGATTACCTCACTTCCCTGGTTTAACAACGGCATGTACCCATTTGATTTCATTCTTATGTATTTCAACATTAGAATTTAGATAGAGCTTTAATTCATATATATAAATGATTCAATAAAAAATATACAATCTTTGCATAGTTTTCTTTCCCTCATTTATGTATACATCCATGTGTGTCCAAGAAAAGCAAGTATATAGTCTAAACATCCCGGGAATACGAGGCTTTAGTTAGTGCTAAGGAGGTCATTTGATTACCTCACTTCCCTAGTTTAACAATGACATGAACTTGCCTATATCTTTGTACATGTATATGTATATGTGATTAGTGAATGAAAATCCCATTTTACATTATAATTGCATGCATTCATAATTGACTAAGTGGTTGAATTAATTAATAATATGATTTGAGCTTATCCTATGTTCATGTATACAAATTTACATATGTTTGAATGCAAATGGGTATATAGTCAGGACATCCTGAGAATAAGAGGCTTTAGCTAGCTCCAAGGAGGTCATTTGATTACCTCACTTCTCTGGTTTAACACATGCCTATTTAATTTCATTCTTTTTTGTCTTTTTTGTATAAGAATTTGGATAAAATTTTAAATTAATATGTTTAAATAATTCAATCAAATAAAATATAAATTCTAAACATACACATACATTCATCATTTAAGTGTGCTAAAATATGTTGCATGTATAGATACACTTAGGATTAAATTATATGCATGTTACATGTGATGGAAAGGAATGATTTAATATATGTCATGTGGTAGTAATTGAATTAAATTAATCTTAAGATGCCTTTCATTTTGAATAGGGTTATTTAAAGTGAACCTAAACTTAGATTTATTAAATCATTTAATAAGCCATTTACTAAAGAGAACTAAATCAAATTAATATACTTTAGAAAGTGACTTAAGGTAGGGATGAAAGATGACAATCCTCTTTTCCTGTCTTTATAACACTTAGTTGCTAAGTGTAATCAAATGAAACAAAACACAAATTAAAATTCTCAAATCAATTAAACTACTTCAAGTGAAATCAACCTTTCATGTTAAATTGAATCCTTCTACACTTAGAAAATACAACACTAATATAACAAGACTTACCACACAAGCCTTAATACACTCATTAGAATTAAGTCACCATTTTTAGCTCTAAGTTAGGATGAATGATGTGATATGTTTTTGTTTATGATGTATTATTTTAGATTGGATGTTAGGGTGTATGCTTCATAGACTAAATGTTAAGCCAATATTAGCCTAATCATATTTTTTTAGAGGATTATGCTTAAGGGATGCTTAAAATAAATGTGAATGCTCTTTTTTGCGGTTGCTTAAATCTTTAAGCATAATCCAAGTTATAGGTGGGCTTAGTTACCCATGTGTAGGGTGCTAAGTCAAAATTATAAATACAAGCTTGGGATTATATGTATATTTAGCTAACCTCTATTTTGCGTTTACTTAGATTTACTTTTCCACATAAATGTAATTTTTATAATAGGAATTAAGATTAGTGCTATGGATGATTAGGATGAGCAAGGCTTTGTCTGGGGTGATGATGCCTTTGAAGCAAGCACCATCAAATAAAAAAGGAACCAAATCAAATAGAGATATGAAGAAAGAAGACCCCATAGCATTTAATACAATTATAATTCTTTCAAATTCTAGGTTGTATAAGGGTAGAGCTACCCATCTTTTCTCTCTCTTATGCGGCTACCGACCTTTTATTCTTTTATGATAATTTATATAATTGTTTGATGTTATGTTTACATTATTAGGGGTGAATGCTTTTCATAGTTTCTTAAATGATTGATGCTTTAATGTGTGGCTTGGATGATTAGGCTCTTAGGATAAAAATAACTTTCTACAACTAATCACGCATAATTAAATTTTAAACAACTCATAATTTCATCATAAATCATAAGACATAAATAAGATAATTAAAAGATTTAGCAACCTCTTGGCTGTATGGTTGTATGTTTCACATCATCCATGCATATTCTTTCACTCTTAAACATGAAGGATCTCTATCCTTACACGATAAAGGATCTCTATTCTTCCACATCATCCATGAATCTCTTAGTGTGTTTAGACTTTAGTTTCTTTTAATTAAATAACTACCCTAGCTATCTTGCCATTCATAAGGCCAAACTACATGGTTTTAAAATCGTAGGAGGAGATACCGTGGCCACTCATTATAAGTCAGAAAATGGACAATTTATTCTCTCTTGTGGGGTAAACCTTCTATCTTAGATTTAGGCCATGCTTTAGCTCTAAAGCTCCCTAGATTTAGGATCCAAGGTAGTTATTTCCTTACTGAGCATAAATCATCACCTCTTAGGCATTCCCACAACCTTGTGTTGGTGGATTATAAGCTACTAATCTAATTAAATTTAACTCAAAACATATAAATCTCTCTCAACTTCAAAATTATAAAGCCATAGGATTGATTGGAATGCTCTCTAGTTTCATGAGCATTTACTTATTATTTGGATTCCAAAAATAAGTATTCTCCTTAAACTTTCCCAATTGATTTTCCAAATACAACCAATCCTTTGATAGTCTAACCTTAAAATCTTTGGAGATGATAATTTTACTTTTAATGAAATTCTTAAATTTCATTTCCTGATGTAATTAAACTCTAAACCCTAAATCAAAAACATAAACCTAATTAAACACTAAACCCTAAACCTAAACTCCTAAACCCTACCATACCATAAACCCTCCTACCCACAAACTCAATCCTATATTAACCCCAAACCAAACCTACCCTACTCCTCCACCCTCCACTACCCCACCCAACTAAACCCTACCCTAACCCCATAACTCTAAACTCTAAACTCTCCCTCTAAACCAATCCCAACTACTCCCCTATCCTATGTAACCCACTAACACTCCCTAACCCTATACCCTAAACCAAAAAAACCTTAATAAATCCTAAAAATAATAAAATGATATATAAAATACTACTACCTAAACTTAAAAAATAATAAATAAATAAAAATACTAATAAATATAAAATAATAAACCTAACTAATAAAATACCTAAATAAAACTATGTAATATAAAAATAAAAATAAACTAAAATAAAATAAAAAAAAACTAAACCCAAAAATAAAACCTCAAATTAAAACTTAAAATAAATAAAAATAAACCTAAAGAAAAACCTAAACCTAAATTAAAATAAATTAAACAAAATAAAATAAACCTAAAACTTAAACTAAAATAAAACTAAACAAAAATAAATAAACTTAAAACTAACTATAAACTAAATAAAATAATAAAAAATAAATAAACCTAAACCTAAACTAAAAATGCAACTAAAATAAAATAAAAAAACCAAACCTAATCCTAAAATAAAATAAAACTAAACTATAAATAAATATAAAACTAAACCTAAAATAAAATAAAATAAAACTCACTTAAAATAAATAAACTAAACCTAAACAAAATAAACTAAAATAAAAAAACCTAAAATAAAAAAAATAAATTAAATAAAAATATAATAAACATAAAATAAAATAAATAAAATAAACTAAATAACTAAATAAATAAAAGAAGAAATGTTGAATATATTTGTTCTTTATTTAAAAAAACCAAAGACTAAACCTAAACTAAAAGAACTAAAACCCAAAACACTAAACTAAACTTAAAAACCCTAAACCTAAACCCTAAATCCAAACCTAAATCCTAGCCTAAACTCTAAACTTTAAAACCTAAACCCTGAGCCCCTGACCCTAAACCTAAAGTAACCTTAAACCCAAACCCTAACCACAAGGGTAAACTTGAACCTAAACTAAATAAAACTAAAATAATATAAGTAAGAAAATCTAAACCAAAATAAAAGATAAAATAAAAGAAAATAAACTAAAACCTAAACTAAACAAAGAAAATAAAATAAAATAAAAACTAACTAAACAAAATAAAATTAAAAACTAAAACTAAACTAAAATAATAAAAAAACCTAAATAAAATAAAACTAAACTTAAATAAAAATAAAATAAACCTAAAATAAAGTAAATTAAAAACTAAATAAAACCTAAATAAAAATAAACCTAAAAATAAAACATGAAAGAAATAAAAATAATAACTAAACAAAACTAAACATAAAATAAAATTAAAAAAAACTAATAAAATAAAAATAAATAAAACCTAAAATAAATAAACCTAAAATAAATAAAATAAAATAAACCTAAAATAAAATAAACCTACCCTAAAATAAATAAAATAAACTAAAATATACCAAAACCTAAACTGATAATAAAACTAAAATAAACCTAAAATAAAACCTAACCTAAACCTAAAAATAAAATAAAACCTAAACCAAACTAAAATAAAATAGACCTAAACCTAAAAAAAAAATAATAAAAATAAAACTCACTAAAAATAAACCTAAACTCTAAACTAAAACTAAATAAATAAAATACTAAATAAATAAAAAAAATAAAAAATACTAAAAATAAACATGGATAAAATAAAAAAAATAAATAAACTAAAATAAATATAAACTAAGTAAACCTAAAACTCGTTTGTGATTAAAAAAATACAAACCCTAAAATAAAAAACCCTAAACCCTGAGCCTAAAGCCTAACCACAACTAACCCTAACTGAGCCCTGACCTAAACCTAAACACACCAGCCCTAACCTCAAACCTGACCCTGAGCCTAAAACCCTAAAACCAAAAAAGCTAAATAAAACTAAATAAAACTAAGAGAAAATATATAAAAACTAAACCTAAATAATAAACTAATTAAACCTAAAACCTAAAATAAAATAAAATAAACTAATAAAATAAAAAAATAAATAAATAACAACATAAACTAAATAAAAATAAAAGATAAACCTAAGAATAAAAAATAAAAATAAAATAATAAACTAAACATAAAATAAAATAAAATAAACTTAAAATAAAATAAAATAAAAAACTAAATTAAAACCTAAACCTAAAATAAAACTAAACTAAACTAAAAAAAACTAAAACTAAATAAAAATAAAATAAAATAAAATAAACCTAAACCTAAAAAAAATAAACTAAAATAAAATAAATAAAACTAAACTTAAACTAAACTAAATAAAATAAAATAAACTAAAAGTAAACCTAAACCTAAACTAAAAAATAAAATCTAAAAAATAAACCAAAATAAAAAAAAACCTAAAAAAAAATTAATAAAACTAAAATGGTCTTAAAATAAAAAATCCTAAATAAAATAAAACAAAAAAATAAACTAAAAATAAATTTAAACCTAAAATAAACTAAAATAAAAACTAAAACTAAAATAAATAATCTTAAATAAATAAATAATCTAAATAAAATAAAAAAAAATAAACCTAAATAAAAATAAAATAAACTAAAATAAACTAAACTTGTGTTTTGCTTAATTTTAAAAAAACCATAAAATATCTAGCCTAAACCTAAAACCATAAACCCTAAACCTGTCCTAACCACAAACCCTAAACCCTAAATCCTAAAATCATAAACCCTAACCTAAACCATAAAGTGTAAACCACTAAAAAGCCTACACAAACCACAAACTAAAATACAAACCCTAAACTAAATCCCCAAACCTAAACCTAATAAACCTAAACTAAAAAGTAAATAAATTAAAAAATAAACTTAAACCTAAAACACGATAAACCTAAAAGAATGGGAAAAACCTTGATGGAAGGAACATCAAAAGCTTAAAATGAGCGTAAGGATGAGGCCATTATCATAGTGGTGGTGGGGGATGTGGAGACTTGGTGGATATGGAGGTGGTTGTTGGAGCTGATGGTTATGGAGGAGGAGGAGGTGAGTTGGTGGTGGTGGTGGAAGGAGATCGATATGATGGTGGATCCCACAACTAGCCATGGTTAGATTAGAACTAGGACTTTTGATTTGCCCAATGTGTTCTCATTTTTATCTATGTTGTCCTTGTATCTAGAAAACTTGGTGTGTTACTTGGTTGATGAAATCAAAAGAAGAAATATTGAATCAATTTATTCTCTAAAAAAAACCAAAAACCCTAAACCCTAAACTAAAATCAACCTAAACCTAAAAAACCTAAACCCTAAACCCCACAAACCCTAAAATCTAAACCCTAAACCCTAAATCCTAAACCACAAAAACCTTAAAACTAACCTTAAATAAGTAAACCCTAAACCTAAAAAAAAAACCACAAAATAAAACATAAACCTAAACTAAATAAAATTAAAATAAAATAAATATAAACTAAAATAAAATAAAATAATAACTAAAACTAAAACCTAATCTACACAAAAAAAAAAAAAAATAAAATAAATAATCAAAACTAAACTAAAAATAAAAAAAATAAAATGTAAAAACTAAAAAAATACCTAAATAAAATAAGAACTAAACCTAAATAAAATAAAATATAAAACATAAAATAAAATAAAACTAAATAAAAACCTAAACCTAAAAATAAATCATAAAAAATAAAGCTAAAATAAATAAGATAAAATAAAATAAAACTAAAATAAATAAACCTAAAATAAAATAAACTAAACAAAATAAAAAAATAAACTTAAATATAAATAAAAAAAATAAAATAAACTATGATAAATAAAACAATAAATAAAATAAACCTACCACTTTACTTAATTAAAATAAAAAATAAAAATAAAAATAAAAAAAGATAAAAATAAAACCCAACCTAAACCTACCATCCTAAAACCTCCTAAACCTAAAATCTAAACTCTAAATAAACTAAAATAAAATAAATAAATAAACTAAACTAAATAAAATAATAAAATTCATTAAAATAAACTAAACTAAATAAAATAAATAAACCTAAACTAAACTAAAACCTCATAAAATAAAACCTAAATGTAAATAAAATAAAATAAAATAAAACTAAATAACTATAAAAAAAACTAAAATACTAAATTTGCTTAAAAAAAACCCACTTAAACTAACTACCACCCTACATAACCCTACTAAACCCTACCTAAACCCTAGGCTTAAACTCACTAAACTGGACCCTGGAACTCCTAGCCCAGGCCTTATAAACCACTGAGACTTAAAACCCTTAAAGCATATCTGGCCCTCTACCTCCCTAGCTAACCCTAAAACCCTGGCTCCTACCACACTAACCCTAAAGGCCTGAGCCATACATAAAACCCTAAAACTTAAACTAAACCTACTAAATAAACCTAAAGATAAATAAATGACCTAAATCTAAATGATTTAAAAAAAAAAAAAATAAAAATAAAACTTAATCTAACCTAAATGATCCTAAACTAGATAAAATAATGATAAATAAAAAAATAAAACTAAATTAAAATAAAATAAATAACCTAATTAAACTAAAATAAAATATCTAAAATAAAGTAAAATAAAATGAAATAAAATAAAATAAAAAATAAATTAAATAAACTAAATAAAACCTAAACTTAAAATAATAAAAAAAAACTAAAAATAATAAAGATAAAACCTAAACCCTAAACTAAATAATAAAATAAAATAAAATAAACCCAAACCTAAACTCTTCACTAAACTAACTTAAACCCACAAAACTAAACCTAACCCTAAAAAACTAAACCTTAAACCAAACTAAATAAAACCATAATAAAAACTAAACCCTAAAACCTAAACCCTAAATGCTTTAAAAAATAAACCTAAACTAAATAAAACCTACAAATAAAATAAATAAATAAACTTAAAATAAATAAAATAAAATAAAATAAAGTTAATAAAATCTAAACCTAAAACTAAAAATCCTAAAGATAGAAATAATAAATGAAATAAAAATAAAACCTAAACTAAACTAAAAATAAAATAAACCTAAAAATAAAAACAAAATAAAACTAAAGGTAAAATAAAAATAAAATAAACCTAAAATAAATTAAAATATAAACTAAAAATAAAACCTAAAAGAAAAATAAACCTAAAAATAAATACTAAAAATAAATAAAAGATAAAACCTAAACCCTAAACTAAAAAAAAAGTAAACAAAATAAAAAACCTAAACTAGACTAAAATAAATAAACTAAATTAAATTAAACCTAAAAAATAAACTAAATAAAATAATAATAAAATAAACTAAATAAAAAAATACCTAAAAAAAAACCTAAAAATAAAACCTAAAGAAATAAAATAAAATATAAATATAAACTAAAAATAAGATAAAACTTAAACATAAAATAAAATAAAAATAAACTAAAAAAAAATAAACCTAAACCTAAACATGAACCAAAATAAAAGAAAACCTAAACTAAAATAAATAAACCTAAAATAAAATAAACAACTAAATGAAATAAAAAATAAAATATACTAATAAATAAAATAAACTAAATTAACTAAGTAAACTTAAAATTGAATTTAAACTAACCAAATCCTAAACCCTAAACCACAGACCCTAAACTATCCTCACTCTAAAAAGCCTTAATAAAATAACCTAAAACAAACCACAAAAACATTAAACCATAAACCTGACCTAAATAAAATAAATAAATAATAAATAAAGAAACTAAACCTAAACTCTAAAAACTGACCATGCAGGCCTAAAATCTGAGCCCTAAAAAAAACCCTACTAGGCCCTAGGCTAAAATATAAACTGGGAAATGATCCTAAACTGAGCTAAACCCCCCCTATTCTAAACTAAAGCCCATGACCTAAACTAAAATACTAAATACCAAAGCCCAGCCTATATAATAAAATAATACCTGGGCTTGGACTGACCTAAAACTGAAGCCCTACCTGCCTAATAAAGATAAAGTAAAATAGCTAAAATAACTCAAGCTACTAAATTATATAAACCTAAAAATAAAAGATAAACTCAGGCGTGAAGATAAAACTAAATCTAAATAAATAAAACTATAAACCTAAACCTCAAAATAAACCTAAATAAACTTAAAATAATAAAATAAACCAACCTAAACTAAAAAAATAAAATAAACAAAATAAATAAACCTAAACTAAAACTAATACAGCTAAAATAAATAAAACCTAAACCTAAACCTAAAATAAACTAAACTTGAATAAACCATAAAATAAAATAAAATAAACTAAAATAAACCTCATTAAACTAAAAAAAAAAAACATAAAATAAACCTAAACTAAATAAAATAAATAACATAAAATAAAGAAACCTAAAATAAAACTCAACTAAATAAAATAAAATAAAACAAAAAATAAACATAAAACTAAAAAAAATAAACCTAAAATAAACCTAAAATAAAAAAAACCTAAAAGAAATAAAAAAACCTAAATAAAATATAAACCTAAACATAAAAAATAAAATAAAAATTAAAAACTTAAAATAAACTTAAACAAAAAATAAAAAATATAAAATAAACTAAAATAAATAATCCTAAAATAAATAAATGAAACTAAATTTAAAAAAAAACTAACATAAATAAATAAAAGAAAATAAAGTAAACTAAAATAAATAAAAATTAAACTAAATATACTAAATAAACCTAAACCTATTGATTTACTTAATTTAAAAAGCCTTAAATCCTAAAATAAACCATAAACCTTCAACCCTAAACTAAACCATAAACCCTACATCTTAAAAAACTCAAAATCCTAAACCTTAAAAGCATAAACCCTAAAACCCTAAACCCTACACCCTAACCCTAAATCCTAAACCCTAAACCCTAAACCTAAAGTAGCTAAATAAATTAAAAAATAAACCTAAACCTTAAAACCTAATAAACCTAAACCTAAACCTAAACCCTAAGAATGGGCAGAAACTTGATGGAAGGAACATCACCTTCAATTAGGCTTAGTCTAGAACTGAGGTGAGGCTGAAGGTGGAGGTGTGAAATCAAGTGGTGGTGGGGGATCTAGAGAGGTGGATAAGGAGATGGTGGGCCGGCAAAGGTGGTCATTGAGGCAAGAAGAGTAGTGGCGGGGGATCTAAGGTACTAGTGGATATACATGCTCATTTTTTATCTATGTCATCACTTATGTCTTAGAAAACTTAGTGTGTTACTTGGTTGATGAAATTAAAAGGAAGAAATGATGAATCTGAATTTATTCTCTCTTAAAAAGAAAATTAAAATAAAAGAACCAAACCCTAACTATAAAACTTAAACCTAAACTACCTAAACCTAAACCCTAAACCCTAAACCCTAAACCTACCCTAACCCAAACCTACCAACCCTAAACCCTAAAACCTAAACCCCTAAACCTGACCTTAAAACCAAAATAAACTACTTAAAACTTAAAATAAAATTAAAAAAGCATAAACTAAAATAAATTAAAAATAAAAACATAAACCTAACCTCCAAAAATAAAATAAAATAATAAATAAAGATTAAAATAAAATAAAATAAAATAAACTATAAAAAATAAAAGGCTTAAATAAAATAATGACTAAACCTTAAAATAAAATAAAACTTAACATAAAATAAAATAAAACTAAATAGAAACCTACTTAATAAATAAACCTAAAAATAAGTAAAAAATACCCAAACCCTAAACAAGAAAAACTAAACCTAAAATAAAATAAAACACTAAACTAAATTAAAATAAATAAAACCTAAACCTAAAACTAAACCCAAACCTAAATCTAATCAAAATAAAATAAACTAAACTAAAAATATACTTAAAACATAACTAAAAAAATTAAACCTAAAAATAAACCTAAAATAAAAACCTAAAACTTATACCTAAAATAATAAAATAAAACCTAAACTACCTAAAATAAAATAAAACTAATCTAAATAAGAAAATAAAAAATAAAATAAAATAAAAATAAAATAAAATAAAATAAAACCTTAAATGTAACCTAAACTAGGTTTGCTTAATTTAAGAAAAAAAAAAAATAATAAAATAATAAAAAATACTGATCCTAACTAACTAAACCCTAGGCCTTACTAACATACTCCTGATCTACCCTACCCTAAAATTAACCTAAACCCTGAGCCCTTAAACATCCTAAATCCTACCCTAGCCTGACCTGAACCTGTACTGATCACTGGGCCCTGGCCCTAAACCCTACCCAACCTAAACCAGAGGCTCATCCCTCCCTAACCTCCACAGGCCTAAACCTAAACTAAACCCCAAAGACATAAAACCAACTAAACTAAATAAAATAAATGAAAAATAAAACAAATTAAAAACCTAAACTAATATAAAATAAAGAAATAAAAACTTGACCTTAACCTAAATAAACCTAAAATAAAATGAAAAAATAAAAATAAAATAACTAAAATAAAATAAATAAAACCTAATAAAATAAACTTAAAATAAAAAATAAATAAAATAAATAAAATAAAATAAAATAAACCTAATATAATATAAAGTAATGGCTAAACAAAACCTAAAAAAATAAATAAATAAAATAAATAAAATAAACCTAAACCTAAAACTAAATAAAATAAAATAAATAAAATAAACCTAAACCTAAACTAAAAAAATAATAATAAACCTAAAATAAAACCTAAACTTAAACTAAAAATTAAAATAAAATACTAAACTAATTAAAATTAAAATAAACTAAAAAAATAAATGGAAAACCAAAATAAAATAAAACCTAAAAATAAAACTAAAATAAAACCTAAACAAGAAATAAATAAACAAACCAAAATAATAAACAGAACTAAATAAAATAAAACAAAACCTAAATATACAAATAAAAATAAATTAAATTAATTAAATAAACTAAACTGGTTTGCTTAATTTAAAAAAAACCTTGAACACTAAACCTACTAAACCTTAAATCAAAACCTAAATCCTAAACCCTAAACCCACCCTAACCCTAATAAACCTAAACCACAAAACCCTAAACCCAAAAACTAAGTAAAAATGCAAAAAAAAATCCATGCCCTGAACCTAAACTCTAAAACCCTAAAACTAACTAAAATAAACCCTAATCCCTAAAAAACCTAAATAAAATAAAACCAAAATGAAAAAAAATAATATAAACCTAAAATAAAATAAAATTAAAACCAAATAATAACCTAAACCTAAAAAAATAAACCTAAAATGAATACAAAAGAAAACCTAAACCAAAATAAATAAAATAAATTAACCTAAACCTATGCTAAAATAAATTAAACTAAAATAATAAACCTAAACCTACATAAATTAAACTAAACCTAAACTAAATAAATGAAACTAAAATAAACCTAAACTCACAAAAATAAAACTAAAAATAAAAATAAACCTAAACCTAAACCTAAAAAAATAAAATAAAATTTAAAAATAAAATGGCATAAAACCTAAACCTAAAATAAAATAAAATAAAACTCAGTAAAATAAACTTGAAAATAAACTAAAATAAATAAACCTAAATAAATAAAAATAACTAAAATAAACATAAACCTAAAAATTAAAAATAAAATTGAAATAAACTCAAATAAATAAAATAACTAAAGCTTAAACTAGTTTGCTTATTTAAAATAAAAACCCTAAACCCTAAACCCCACCCAAAATAAAACCTTAAACCTGACCAACAACCCAAACCTACAACTCTACCCTCAGGCCCTAAACCCTAAACCATAAACCTAATCCTAAACCAAACTACATAGACCTAAACCTAAAATGGCCCCTAAACCACTACCACAACCCTAAACTAAACTACTCTAAACCAAGAATGGGAAGAGCCTTGAAAACATCACCACAAGTAGGCTCGATCCCGGTGGTGGAGTCAAAGAAGGCGGCATTATCACTGTGGTGGTGGGGATGCAGGCGGTGGATATGGAGTTGGTGGTAGTAGCAGTGGTGGTTATGGAGGCGGGAAGAATGATGGAGGTTACAGTCATGGTGGTGGCTGAGGAAGAGATCGGGGATATGATTCCGGATCCCGCTACTCGAGAGGTGGGGGTGGCTCGATGAAGCGAGATCTAAGCTTATGGAACTTTGTCTTTACAGGTAGAGGCATCTGGGAATTTGATTTATGCGTGCTCATTTTTATCTAAACCAAAACCTAAACCTAAAAATAAATAAAAAAAACCTAAACCTAAACCTACAAAAAAAATAAAATAAAATAATAAAAATAAATTAAAATAAAATAAATTAAAATAAAATAAATAAAAACCTAAACTAAACTAAAATAAAAAATTAAACTAAGAATAAAATTCTAAATAAAATAAAACTAAATAAAACCTAAACCTAAAAATAAAACCTAAAATAAATAAAAAAACAAACCAAAACCCTAAATTAAAAAAATAAAACCTAAACCTAAAATAAAAATAAAATAAACAAAATAAAATAAATCTAAACATAAACTAAACTAAACTGAAATAAATTAAACCTAAACCTAAACCTAAACCTTGAACTAAATAAAATAAAATAAACTAAAAGTAAAACTAAAAATAAACCTAAAATAAAACCTAAAACATAAATCCTAAACCCTAAAAGCTAAAAGAAAATGTAAATCTAAAAATAAAATAAAAATAAAACATAAATGAAAACATAAACCTTAACTAATCTAAAAATATCAAATAAAATAAAAATAAAACTAAAATAATAATATAAATAAAACCTAACTAAACTAAAAAAATAAAAATCTAAATAAAATAAAAAAATTAAACTTAAGATAAAAAATAAAATAAACCAAAATTAAATAAAATAAAAATTAAATAAAAAACCTAAACCTAAAAAATAAACCTAAAATAAAACTAAAAAAAATAAAAATAACACTCAAATCCTAAACTAAAAACCTAAAATAAAAAATAAATAAACCTAAACAAAAATAAACTAAACTAAAGATAAAATTAAAAAAAACTAAACAAAAATAAACTTAAACTTAAAACCCAAAAAAATAAACCAAAATAAATAAAATAAATAAATAAACTAAACTAAATAAATTCTAATAAGCCTAAATAAAATAAAATAAAATGAAAACAAAATTAAACTAAAAAATAACCTAAAACTAAACCTAAAAAAGGTAATTAAACTAAATAAAAAAAAACTAAATAAATTAAAATAAACTAAATAAACCTAAACTCTAGTTTAGTTAATTTGAAAATAAATAAAAATTTAAAATTTAAAAAAAAAACCAAACCCTAAACTTACAACTCTAGGCCCAAAGGCAGCAAACCTACCCTAGGCCTAGCTGAGCCCTAAATTCTGGCTAAACCACTGAACAGGCAGCCAAACCTGAGCCCTAAACTTGAACCCTAAAGCCCTAAGACCACTAGGCAGGCCTGAGACCCTAGCCTTAAACCTCAACCTAAAAATAAACTAAATAAAATAAAAGATTAAGATAAAGATCCTAAAAACTAAATATAATAAGATAATAAAAAGATAAAACATAAACTAAAACCTGATCCTAAACCTAAAATGGATAAAAAAATAAAATAAAAAACTAATAAATAAAATAAAGCTAAACTAAATAAATAAAATAAAACCTCAAAATAAAAACAAAACTAAAATAAAAACTAATGTAAAATAAAAATAAAATAACCTAAAATAAAATAAAACTAAATAAAACCTAAACCTAAAAAATAACCTTAAAATAAAATAAAATAAACCTAAACCCAAGGTAAAAACCTAAAATAAAAAAAACAAAACAAACATAAACCTAATAAAACTAACTAAACTAAAATAAATAAAACTAAAACATAGCCTAAAATAAACTAAACCTACTGATAAAACTAAATAAAATAAACTAAAATAAACCTATGCCCTAAACTAAAATAAAACCTAAAATAAATAAAATAAAACCTAAACCTAAAAAAAATAAAATAAAACCAAAACTAAACCTAAAGAAAAAACTAAACTTAAAATAAAATAAAATAAAACTAAACTGATGATAAATAAAAATCCTAAACCTAAAAAATAAATTAAAATAAAAAACTTAAACTAAAATAAATAAAGCTTAAAATAAATGATAAATAAATAAAAAAATAAACTAATATAAAAAAATAAATTAAATGTACTAAACCACTGGTTTTACTTTTTTTTTTAAAAACACTGGAACCCTAAACCTGGACCCCAGACCCCAAGGCCCTAAACCCCTAAACCCTAAACCCCTAAACTATAAACCCTAAAACCAGCAAATCCTAGGCAGGGAAACTCTAAACACTAAAATAAAACCACCAATCACAAACCATAGGCCCTAACTGCAAAAGGCAAAACCACAAAACTGAAACATAAAACTAAACCAAATAAAAACATAAAATAAAAGATAAAAAATAAAAAACAGCCAAAAAAATGGCTAACCTAAAATAAAATAAAATAAAAAATTAAAATAAATTAAGATAAAATAAATAAAACCTAAGCTAAACTAAACAGATAAAATAAATGTAAGAATAAAACCATAATAAAATAAAACTAAACCAAAAATAAAAATAAACCTAAAATTAAATAATAAAATCAAATAAAACTAAATTTCAAAATAGAATCACAAAAATAAAACATAAAATAAATAAATAAAAAAAAATCCACAAACCTAAAGCTAAAAAACTAAGCCTAAACTGAAACTAAAATAAAATAAACTAAAATAAATAAATCTTATGCACCTAAACCTGAGATTAAAAAAAAACCTAAAAACCTAAACTAAACTAAAATAAAACCAAAAAAAATAAAATAAAATAAAAAAGAAAACCACAAATATAATAAATAAAATAAAATAAAAGAAAACATAAACTAAAAGCCTAATCTTAAACTTAAAATAAAATAAAATATAAAATAAGAAACTAAAATAAATAAAATAAATAAAACTAGCTAATAAATAAAACTAATCCTCAAAATAAATAAACTAA